>JAFISB010000044.1:0-136889 GCA_022560015.1 Diplodia mutila | reverse complement strand
AAAAAAAAAACACACCCCCACACACACCACCACACATGGGGGCTGGCCCCCCCCCCCCGGGATCGGGGTTTTTTTTTTTTTTTTCCCCCCCCCCCCCCCCCCTCAGCCCCAGTAGTGAAAGCGGTGAGGAAGCAGGGCATGGAGAGAAGAGGGAGATTCTTGCATTATCATGTTACGCGCGTCTCGTCTTCCGTTCGCCTGGTCATCTGCCGCGATGTGAAAAAAAAGTGGGAATTCGCATTGGGGGCAAAAGGGAAGCGGCCGAGGATGCATACAGGTGGTTAGCACGCCGGAATGACGGACATGATGGTCGTGCGGTTCCCCACGGCGGGCCCAATACTTACACGCCTGACCCTGCGAGGTGGTCTTGCTTGGATGTCGTGACGAGAAGGGAGGAGCCCATTTTGCCATGGTGATGCATCACTTCTTCGCGGTCGACGACGACGGTCGCTGTGGGGGGGGGGGGGGGAAGGAAAAAAAAGAAAAATTCTAGTCCATTTTTCGTAACGGCATACTCCTGATATCCCATCAACCATGCCCCCCCCAACCAAACATTCTTACATCACCATAACCGTCTATGTGACAACCATCAACCCAAATCTACGTCGTATACTCCTTCTGCAACAGCTTCGCAATCGTCGTCAGCTGGATGTTGCTCGTGCCCTCGTAGATGGCACCGATCTTGCTGTCGCGGAAGTACTTCTCGGCGAGCCCCTCGCGCACGAAGCCCATGCCGCCCATCCACTCGACCGCCTGCCCCGACACCCGCCCCGCCACCTGCGACGCGAACAGCTTGGCCATGGCCGCGTCGCGCACGAAGTCCTCGCCCGCCTCCTTCTTGCGCGCCGCGTTGAACACCAGCGCCCGCGCCGCTTGGATCTCCGTGTACGCCTGCGCCATCTGGTGCTGCATGCCCTGGAACTCGCCGATGAGCTGCCCGAACTGCTTGCGATCGTTCCATGCGTATCTGTGAAGCCCGGATCGAAAGCCGGCGGGCCCCGCAGTGGGGCCCGGTCCCGGGGGGCAATCGTGAATCAGTTTTTAAGATTTATACGCGCGGTTGTCGTTTTCCGTTGCGGTGGGATCGTGGAAGGAATGAACAATGACATCGGGCAGTGGGGGCCGGGCGAGAAAATGCCCACGTAGATCATCCTCAAACGTATTTCAAATCAAGGAAATTGAGAGAAGGGAATTGAAAAAAAGAGTCATTACTCACTTCGCGGCATTCTCCCACGCCCCCAGGGCCAGACCGGTCATCTGCGCGGCTATCCCGATGCGGCCCTCGTTGAGCAGGCCGATGGCGTACTTGTAGCCCTCGCCCTCCTTGCCGAGCAGGCGATCGGCGGGCACCTCGACGTCGTCGAAGTTGACGACGCACGTGCTGCTCGCGCGGATGCCCAGCTTCTTCTCCTTCTTGGCGATGGAGAAGCCCGGGTCGTCCCGCTCGACGATGAAGGCGGTGATGCCCTTGTAGCCCTTGGCCGGGTCGAGGTTGGCGAAGACGACGAAGAAGCCGGCCTCCATGCTGTTGGTGATCCACATCTTGCTGCCCGAGATGCGGTAGCCCTTGTCCGTCTTGACGGCCTTTGTCGCGAGCGCGAACGCGTCCGACCCGGACACGGGCTCGGAGAGGCAGAAGGAGCCTACACAAACGCAACCACACGCATACGTCAACCATCATTGCCCTGCCAAAAAGAAAGAAAAAAAAAAAAAAGCCGCAAACATCACCACCATCGCAACGACCTACCGACGGTCCCCGTCGCCAGCTGCGGCAACCACTTCTTCCGGCTCTCCTCGCTGCCGTACTTCAGGATCGCCGTGTTGACCAGCGTGTTGTGCACGTCCACCATGACCGACACGCTCGGGTCGACGCGCGCCAGCTCCTCGATGGCCACGACGGCCGCCGCGAAGTTCATGCCCGCGCCGCCGTACTCCTCGGGGATCTCGATGCCCATCAAGCCCTGCTCGAAGCACTGCTCCACCACCGCCGGGTCCATCGCCTCCGCCTCGTCCATGTCGCGCGCCCGCGGCAGCACCACCTCGTTGGCGAACTTGGCCACCGTGTCCGCCATCAGCGCCTCCGTCTCCGACAGGTGCGTTATCGGCGTCGGCGGGATGTCCGTGATGTCGACCGCGTCGACGGCGGCGGCCGCGGCGGCGCGGCCGCGGGGCGGCGAGGTCGAGATGCTGCACCGTGCGTTGTTGCTGCGGGCCGGATGTTAGCATTCGGGCTCTGTGGTCGTTGCATGACGGCCGCTTCGGAGGGGATACTGCATTCCGCCGTCCTGCGTGGTGGGGGCTGGGATGGCGTTGTGCGGTGCGGTGCAGCCGGGCAATCACATGCGTAAGAATGCTGGGGGGAGCTTACTGCGGTGGGATGCGCACGCCGGCGACGCGACGGGCGGCGGGGCGAGCGGCGAGAGAGGTGGCGCGGAGGGCGGGACGGAGGATCTTGGTCAAGGCAGGCATGTTTGCGGAATCGGGGAGGTGCGTGTGCGTGTGTGTGTTGCGAAGAAGGAGAATTGGTGGTTGATGGGAAGCTGTCCAGGACAGACCGGGGCTCAGCTCCGCCCTGGGGGAGCTTTGCCCCGGGGACCTCGGCTGAGAGCGACGAGCGCTTAGCGACGGGAAAGACAAGCTGCGCCAAAAGCTGGGGTCGACAACGCCCTACGGGTGTGTAAGCGTCATCCGTCAAAGCCGCAGAGCCGAACTGTCATGGCAGATTCACAGGCCCACGGATGGGCAGCACTGAAAAGACAGAACCGATGAAAACGCTAAAATTCGCCGCGACTCCGCGCGCTTGTCAACTTTTGAACCCCGCCATGTCCAACAAAGGCAGCTCGCCGCCCTAGCCCAGTTTGCTGACCACCATGCTGACAGAAGAAGATGAATAGGAAAATAAAAAAGGAGAAAATGAAGAACGGATCCCACGCGGAAATGCTCACACCGTGATATATCTAGAAACGGAAAAGCCGGAAGATGAAGATAGTACCATCCACACACCACCCACCTTGCCCCCCCTGTGCACTCGTCCATCCAATATTCTTGTACACCAAAACACAGAAAAATTACGAGGCAGGAGATGACCGATCCCACGCCGTGCTCCTGAACGCCCGCCCACCCCAGATCCAGCCAATGGAAATACCAGAAGCTCGCAGTCGATTTTTTTTAGTTTATTTTTCTTTTTTTCAATTTGACTTCCAGACCGCCGGCGTGAAGGTGTAGCAGAAACAGGTGTCCAACCAGCGTGCGAGTCTTGGCTCTGGCCGCTGCGGGGCGCGCGAGCTGGTGGCTGAGAGAAGTGGAGGGTGCGCCATGGTATTGGGTGGCCTGCCGTGCGCATACGAATCCGCCGGTGCTTTCTTGGAACACGCCGCCTCAGCTCGCCATTGGTGAAAGTCCACGCAAGGGTCCATCCCGTCCATTCCATGCCCTGCCCGCCAACTAAAATATCGATTCGGCCGAAAATGGGAGCTTGCCAACCACCACGCCTCCAGTGCTGTCCGACTGGAAACATTCCGAGGCCGAGGGGGGGAGTAATGCATAGTACATTAGGTATTACTACTGCGGTCGTCATAAGGTCGTCAAATCCTGCGGAAAACGCCGGGCCTGTGGTTTCAGTGTCCCGGTCTCCGCGCAGTCCAGATATGTCTAATGCAAGTCAGCCTTCGCCATGCAACCCACCAGCCAAGGAATGCACCCACATGTTGTTGTACGCATGAATCTTCTTCGTCCGTATTTGCCGGATCGCCTGGTCCACCAGCGGCTTGACGTGCTGTGCCGCGTCCCACCGGTAGATGCGCGTCAGGGGCGCCAGGCTGAGCGCCTCCAGTCCCTCGCAAATCCCCAGGTTGTACCACCGCCCGATCTCCTTCTGGTGCGGGTCTGCAGGCCATGAGTTGTACGGCGCGCGGATGATGGTCTCCTGGATGTCGATGAACCCGGCGAATTGCAGCATCTGCCGCGTGTTGTGGTTGTAGGCCAGCGGTCTCGACGCGCGCTCCGTCGCGTCCGCCACGTACTGGTACCATTGCACCAGCGGCGAGTCCGGGGGCAGGGTGCCGTCGTCGCAGCGCGGTTCCAGGTCAATCTCGACCTGCTCGATCCAGCCGTAGCCGGGCTTCAGGTGTCTGCCCACACGTCAGCTTGCGCTCGTCCTGCCCCGGTGGCGCAGGAACGTACGAAAATATCTTCTGGTAGAGCTCGGGCCAGCTGGAAACGCTGCCGCCCGCCAGACGCAGGTGTATCAGGTCCCACGAATCCTCGCCCAGTGACCAGGGGCTCTCGTAGTCGCGCGGTATGCGGAATCGCAGGTTGGGAGGAATCCTGGGGCGGCATGTCAGCTCCGGTCGCGCATGGGGACGAAAGGGGCACGCATACTTGTCAGGCTGAATGTTCACGAGGTCCAAACCAAGCACCTTTTGACGCACGTCAGCAAAAAATCTCCGGGCCACCCGGCGGCATAGCTCACTTCTGCGTCCAAGTATTTGCTGCGAAGCGCGTTAGCAGACGTCATGCGAGTTTCGCGGCACGCAGGACTACTTACTCGGCCATGTCGATCGCCCAGATTCCTGTCCCGCAGCCGAGATCGAGAATGCGCGGCTGGTAGCTGGGCACCACCGGCGCCTGGTGTAGCGATTCGCGGCGGGCCACGAGGAACAGCTTGTGGAAAATGTCCATGCGGTCTTTTTCTTGCTGCAGAGAGTCAGACGGAAGTCGGCCAATGGGGGGGTGCCTGGCCGGGGGGGAGCGTACCTCGTCGCATGGGTACATGTAAATTCCTCTTCGGTAGCCGTGGTAGAGACGGCCATTTTCCGTGTAATTCTGCGGAACAGCGACTGCTAACCTGTGCGGCCGCGGAGTCAGCACAGGCGGGCATCGCGGCGGGTGTGGTTTGCAGCTTCGTTGCGCGAGCCTCTGGCGCGGGGGCGGAGGAGCAGTGCAGCAGCAGCAGGCACCGGCGCGCCTCCATCGCACCCGGCGGCGGCGGCGGCGGCGGCGGCGGCAGCGGCAGCGGCAGCGGCAGCGGCACGGAGGAGAGCACTCGCGAGCGAAGCGGTGCGGACATGCGGGGGTTTTCTGCAGGGCGAGGAGAGGAAAACAGCTGGGACTTACCCGTTCGACGCCATCGTGACCATTGGGACGTTTGGGGGGGTTGGTGAGGTTGCGGGATGCGAAGCTGGAGGGCGGGCGAGGTATGTCAAGCGGACGATGGGGCCAGGGCGGTTAGCAGGGCCGGGTCATAAGACTGGATGCAACGCTCCGAGAGCTCGGGCTGGCCGGTCAATGCTGCTGGAGCGGCTAGGAAGCTGCTGGCGCTGGGGGTGGGGATGGGAGGGACAGGAGTTTTGACTTGACTGTCGCTCCGTAATTATCGCGCGCGCGCGCACACGCTGAGGTGTGCAGCTTGGTGCGGATCCGGCGTGTGGTGCGCTGGGGACAGGACAAGGGCTGATCAGCGGCACCCTGTTCGTAGACGACGGCGGTCGGAAGCAGCAGCAGCAGCAGCAAGCAAGCAGCAGGCGGGCGGGCAGCAGGCAAGCAAGCAGCTCGGGGCCAGGGTCGTGCTGCGGGCTAAGTATTATACAGGGCCTGGCGGGCAGCGGGCAGCGTCACACAAAGCGAGTGCACGAGCAGGCGCGCGAGGGCATCTGGCCGCGCGGGCCTTTTTGCTTGCTTCTGTGCGAGTTTTATGCGTTATGTCATTCGATAGCCCTGCAGTGCAGCATGCCGCAGCTGCCGTGCTTGTACGCTGCGCTGCCGGGCGCGGGCGCCTGCAAGTGCGTGCGAGTCGCGCTGGGCATGAAGAGGCGCTCCGCCCATGCTCCTTACCTCGTCGCGGCCGCGCTTCCCAGGCGGGCAATCCCAGGCCGAGCGCGAGAGGAGTCCCAATCCCAGAGCGTCGGGTCCGCAGGGGGGGCTGCAAATTAAGAAAGTCGGTGGGCCAGCGCGAGCCCCGGCACGGCGGTAGTGCGCCCACGCCTCTGGAGACTGACTGCGCCTGCGTGCCAGCCACCAGCCCGCTCCAGCACCACGACTCCCACTCCCAGCAAACCTCGACGCAGCCAGCCGCCCCGCTGAGCTCGCCCGTCCAAGCCTAGCCGCCCCGCGCCGCGCCGCGCAGCTGCCAGCCCGAATTGCTCTTGCGCCTCTGCGGCCGGCACGCGACGGCCGCCCCGCCGGTGCTGCGATTGCGCAGACGCCTTCTTAGCTCTCCGCTGCGTCGGGCAGGCCAAACCAAGCCCAGCGCCGCCATTCGTCGTTCGCAAGCGGTTCACCGCCAATCGGCTGCTGCTTCTCAGCCTGTCTCTGCATGACCCGAGCGACAGGTAGACACGGCACCCGCGCGACCACGCACGCCGCCACTTGTATCATGTTTAGACAGCAGGCGCAACATGCTCGTGGCGGCCAGTCATCGCCGCAGCCGGGAGGCCCTGACCTGTGCGGTGAGCCCCTCTCGTCCGCCGCTTCTTCTTCTTCTTGTTCTTCTTCTTCACGGGAGAGAGCTCTTTGCTGGGCCCGGCAGCCCACGCCATCCTAGCACGCCGCCGGCCAGCAAACCGCGCGCGTGCCGTCCATGCATCGCGCTCCGGCTGCGTGCTTGCGTCGAGATTTCGTGCGCACGCCAGGGCTACTAGAGGCGGGCGTGTGGCGTCGTTCCCGCCGCCCCTACGCGCGCAGAAGAACATGATGGCCGTCCCGGTCCGCATACGAGGTCGCTTCACTCGGTATTGGGGACGTTCGGAACCGTCGCACAGGGGGATGGCGATGTGCGATGGAGGTGACGTCTGGACAAGAGCTTGGTCTCGTCCGATACAACGAATGCTTAAGCGAATCGGCCTCGGCCTAGCGTGCTTGGTGCGGTCCGCGCTGTCCTTCGCACGCGCGAGGGGCGCACTGTAAGCTTACCTGCTCGCACGTCGAGCGCTGGCGGCTTGGAGCACAGGTGCGACCCAGGGCGCTGGAACGATTTCAATCCAGATCCGCGGATGGCGAGGGTGGAGAGGGCGTCGCGCACCAGCTCTCATCATCAGCGGCGCACGACGCCTCATATCTGCCAACACATGCATACGGACAGGCCGCCGTTGTACGTAGCACGAAAAGACAAACAAAACCATGGCTGACCGCCAGCCTGACGGGTCCTGGGCGGGTGCGTGCTACTGAGTCAGGCCACGGCTGACACCAATCTCCCAGGGCGGACCGCAGCGATCACCGCGCGGCGTTGGTGAGGGCTCTTTCGCGGAAAAGAAACGACGACGGGGATGCTCGGCCGGGGTTCCACGGTGGATGCGGCAAGCCGCCCCCGCCAGGACCCGGGCTAGGACTGCGCGCTCGAAGCGTCGAGGCGCGTTGCTTCTGCTCGCCCTGCTGACGGTCATCGCTGATCTGATTCCGCCGAGATGCGCCGCGAGGGGAGTGCGTCCTGCGGCCAAAGCCGCCCGCCTTGTCCGTTTGGAGCGCCCTGCTCCGTCGCAAGGGCGCCGGCGCGCTGGGTTTGACGACGGCAACTGCGGCTGCGGTGCGGCACGTCGAAGCACGCACTCGGCGGATGAACGATCCCCTCCCGGGCCAGGCCTGGTCGCGGCGGCGTGAAGACGAGCATGTCTGAAACGGCGGTGCAGGCTCGAGATTGCGGGCTCGGGCGCGCGAGATTGCTGCACCGGCGGTGGCTAGCGGTGAGCTGGTGCTGATGCTGGTGCTGCTGCGAAGCTGCTGCTGGTACGGATGCTGGTGCTGCGCGGCGGAGATGATGCTGATGGCTGGCCCCAGGCTGATGAGCGCTAGAGCGGGCGCGGCGGAAGCGGGTGCAGAGCTCCACCACGCGCTTGATTCGGGGCAATGGTCCGCGTCGGGCGGGAGAAGAGGGGGAGTGGGCGAGTGGCGGACAGGAGGCCGGGCGAGGATTTGGGGCATTGGTTTCGGAACTGGCTCCTCGCCGCTTCGCGCGTCAAGGGGTGGTGGTGATTCGGTGCGCTTAGGTTTTGGCAGTCTCCCCAGGCGGACCCAGCAGAGCGGCGCTTGGGGTCCGCCCTGCGCGTCGCTTTCTCAGAGCCCGAGGCCTGGGGAGGCATGCTCCACGCCGGCGCCACCGCGATAGTCGACCAAGCCGCGATGCGACAGGTCTCATTTCGAGCGCGTGTCGCACCGTCTTCATTTAAGCACTTCGCTTCCGACGCGAAGGATGCATGCTCGCGCCCACGCCCGCCGCAAGCAACTTCTCCCACGCAAACGCAAACGCAACAGCTGGCGGTTGTTTTTCTGTGCAACGGGGGCGAGGCCGTAATCGTAATCTTCGCGCTAGGCGAGGGGGCAGAGGGCTGTGAATGGCGGGTTCGCGGGCGCATGGGGCTCCCACACCGGCGCACCGGGACTTCGTGGCCTGAAACGCGGAAGTCATGCCGTTGCGGCCTTGCTAATGGCTTCCGCGCGGTGATCCGCAAGGGCACCGGGCGGCTTGCGGAGCTACCTTGCACCTTGCAGCCATGCAAGGCACTCTGCCACTCTGCCACTCTGCCACTTCTTGCCCTCTCTTGGAGATTGCCCGCTCACATAAGCCCCGCCATCTCAGCGTGCAACCGCTGCCACGTTCCCGCTGCCGCCATCCGCCAGCAGTGAGGCGGACGATGTGGATGCCACGCTGCTGGCCGCCTGAGAAAACCCGGGCTTTCGCCCACCGCGCCGCCTCCCACCTCCCACGCGCCTCCAGGTCTCCCCGGCCTGCGCCGCCCGCCCGTTTGGTTCCCTAGGCGCGTCGTGAGAGCAAGAAAGCGAGCAGCCGAGATCGCCCGCCGGATCGGCACTCAGCATATTTCCCGCTCGTTTCCCCGGCGCTTTTTTTATATCCCAATCCCAATCCTCCCTCTTCGGGTCTTTGCGCTTCTTCCTCCACCGTCCGAACCACGGACGCTGCTCCTGGCATCCACATCCTGCCTGCCGCGGCTCCGACTCACCCATCGTTTGCGTTTGCGAGATCCTCCACCGCCGGCGCCACGCCCCGCCCTCCAGCCGGACATGGCCACGCTTTGGGATCCCGCCCAAGGCACGCGGTGGCCTTCCCCGGCATGATCAGCACTCAATCACGCACATGGTAGGTTGCTTCATCTTGCATTGCGGCGCAGCCCCTCCGCCCTGCCACCGATGCGCGACCCCCGTCAGCCTCTTCTCTTTCAGATCCTCAGTCAGCACGCCTTCTCTCGCAAGAGGTGTATAGCGGCCGGAGCTATAGCTGCATCCCGGCCCACCTGACCGCGCGCCGCTCCTGGACCTGGTGATTCGCGGAAGTGGAAGATGGCATCCGAAGATCGAGCGCGCTTCCACCAAACCGGGTTTGCTATCGATTCGTCCCTAGGGGTTCACCAATTATACGCCGTTGCGCAGGGATACCCTCTACACAGTACTTCGGCAGATAAAGCCGCCCTTTGGACCTTTCTCAACCTTGATTTCTTGGTATTACCGCCCAGCTGGGTCGTACTATTGCTTCATCCACCGCTCTGCACCTGCTGCTGCCATGTCTGTCCCCCCCCCCCCCGTTTCCGGTGTTCCAGCTCCGCGCCAGTGCTCCACGCTCAGAGCTCGAGACGGTCTGCTCTACCTCCTACCAAGGGCGGTCGGAAGCCGCGCGTTTGCCTGGGATCGAGATGCGCTGCACCGCAGAAATGCCAGGAGTGAGGAGTGAGGCGAGCCTATGCTCTCCCCCCCTTTTCCCTTTGCCCTCGGCCTCGACGATGCGGTGCAAGCAAAGGGCAGGCGATTGCGTCCCGGCACCCAGGGCAGTGGGATCAACGAGCGGACTTCGCCGGCCTTGTGACTCGCCGCAGCCTCAGGTCGTTTGCCGCATGTCATATGGAGCCTTCCCCGCCTGTGCCGCCACACCCCCTCAGCCTGCACCGGTGAGTGTAACGGTGCGTACCGGCACGCTGGTCGAACGGCCATAAAGGGCAATGGCGACTCGAATCAGTTTCACGGCTGCCGGAGGCGAAGAAGGCATCGTACGACCCGGCTCCACACGTACAGGTATTGTTGAGCGCCTTGTCCCTGTCCACGGCAGATTTTTCGCGCCTTCCGCTGGTCATGGGGGTGCTGCTTAGGTGTGATGGAGGCTGTTGTTCAACACCTCACCTCATCCCGCGCACGCTTCACGCACACCGCCTGTACGATCGCACAAGACGGTAAGCTGCACGTGCCCTCGTCATTTGCTGCTGAAGCAACACAAGTGTGTGGACCTTGTGAGACACAGATATTTTAAGAGTCGCTGCTCTCGTCGGTTGGAAAATACCGCGACCGCTCATCGATAGAAGACCACGCTGGCCTCGATGCCTGGAAAAATGGCGCATTCGTATGGATTCAGGGGTTCTGATGATGATGCCCAGCTCTCGCAGCAGAATCAAGCTCACCAAGCTCCGGGGACCGGTTGACTTGCCCTCACCTTTTCGCCTTGCCGTTGCGTTGCCACAGTCGCTTTGAATATCTGCTTCCCTATCAAGAAATTGTCGAGCCTCTCGAGTTTCCGGAAATCCTTACCTGAAGGGATGGACGGAACTTTCCTTGCCAAATTCGGATCGTCTTCCCCATCGCCCCCCGGGAACAAGATCTCACGAAGAAATACCAGATGGAAAAGCAAGTTTTTGAGCGCGCCTATCCAACGCAGTCAGCCAACCAAATATGCAGCTTTTCCTTTTTCCCGGGATCGCTGCCTTGACCCCACGTGCGAGGCCGTCACTCTGTACTACAACGGCCGACACATCGAACGTTGAAGTCTTCATGACCGCGGTTACTGGGCCAACAAAGCTTCGTGGACCAAAGCTTTGACCTCGTAAACCGTGTTGCGTCGCGATGCCGGGCGTTTTGGCCTGGATGACGGCTTGGATGGCCACCGAACCCCTTTGATGCCTCGACCTTTTTTCGTTGCCGGCATTTTCGGATCGATGATTTGTCACGTCATTAATCGTGTTCTCTCCGTGTCGCACCTTTGTGCCGCCTGCATCTTGCTGAAGAGTACTGTCGATATAATTTGTTGGAGCAAGCTCCGAGATACCTGACCCCTGTGCGGAATCGGCATGATAGCCGTTGGGTTATTTCCGCCACGCCCGCCCCCCTGGCTCACATCGGACCGTCCGGCTTGCTCGGCGAATTGGACGACGACGGGGTGTGGCAACAGGCATTGGGATTGCCGATGGGCAGAAAATCAGATTTGTCCAGACCGACCATCATTTCTCGATGAAATTTTACGCGGATACGCCCCACACGGCAGAGGAACTGCGCGGAAGCCACAACTCATGGGGTCGTCAAAAAAGGCAAGGCTACCTAGCGCATCAACGATGGCGAGCTTTCTGCATTCATGTGATTCACAGGGCTATGCAACTTAATCTTGCGGAAAGCAGCGTGGTCCTCGGGTTCATGTACTGCCGTAGCCCAACCGAAGGTGAACAATCAAGTACCACTGCAATGCGTTCGAGACCGTTTGCTCTTGTCACGGCAATTTTCCGTAGGCTGCCGCCGCTCAGCTGTCATCTTGACGGCATTGTGTTTCTCGTCCAAGGGGTTCTACCTTTCGAGTCAATGACAAACAAGCGGTATGAGGAATCCCAATCCCAAAAGATCAACATAGCCGAGCAAACGTAGTTCCCATACGTTTATCAATACCCAGAACCACTCGTTGATGTGGAGTCCTTTCATCCGTATTCCCGCCATCGATCTCGCAAATCAATAACTACGGTTGCATTGCCAAGCTCGGTTCCGGGTCGGTTGACTGTTGGCGTCCGCTCTCCGGGATCGACGCCGCCTGGCATACGACATCAACCCTTCCCAACCACATCCTCATGTGCATTGATTGGGCGATGTATGTGCGACACAGATCACTTGGGTACCATCGATGGGGCGGCTGGGCAGGGAGGGATCTCGAGACGAGCCCGGGGGCTGTGTAAAGGTCTGCGGGTCGGTTGTTGTGGTATCTGAACAGAGGAGACTAGGATGAAGCGTCCGTAATGCGGGGAACAATGAGGCTTCGTCGGGTACCGACACAGAGCCGTGTCATCATTTAGATAGCCACCCAACCGTTGCGAGTCTAATCAAGGACTGTGCTGGCACGAGTTACTGCACCAATCAGTACCGGCGAAAGTGCAACGAAGCAGAGGTTCGTTGATCCTTACATGCAGCATCACTACTACTGTCCCCCCGCGAAGAATCTGCACCCATCAAACTCCCCAAACCCACCGCAATGGCGCCCAATAACGCCTAAACCATCTGGTGTACCAACCAACTGCTTCGCCAAATCCCAATAACCGCCGCAGCAAACACTGGTGCTGCACCCGATGATCCAGTCATCATCTCTCAAGCCAATCGCCTGTCGCCGTCGCTCTCGCCTCAAAGTAATCCCTTCCTGCCGCCTACGACAAGCGCGAAGAACAGCAGGGCACCGGAACAGGGAACCCACTATGCCCGTACCGACGATGTGGTCGGTCGAGTCCGACTAGCGTATGTTGTTTCGGGCAGTTGGTAGAGCCTTCTGATACACAAAGGAAAAAAACAAATCTCACGCTAGGCATCCGGCCGCAGTGGTGGAGGAAGTGAGTGTAAGCAAGCAAGCCGCCCTTTTTTCTCCCGGCGGTTCGGCACGCCAATATCCAGCCTCCACCCCGAACCGCTATTGTCTTTCGTTCCCGTCCCTTCATCTTTCAACGGGCGTAAGACGCCTCGCTCGCCTCCTCGATAATGCTGACGCTTCGTGTCTATTATTGTAGCGATGTAATCTCCCTTATGTACTCTTGCGGGAACGTGTCGAAGCGATGGACGGCATGGCCCCACGCTGGACGCATGCGCTCTACGGGACTGCGTGATTAAGTCGGGGGGCGGAGAAAGCTCCGCGTTCTGGGATGCTTGACGGGGAAAAGCGCACGCCGAGTATGCAGGATGTCACGATAGATTGGAGATTCCGCAAACGGAGCCCATTGGTACGAAAATACAGTTGCGTCTTGACGGGATTTGAACACTTTCTCTGGGTGTCCTGTTTATAACGGTCTCATAGCTACGAGCGACCCCTCTGCAGGTTGTTGTTATACAAGGAATACTATCCTATTTGGGTCGTCGGCGGCTCTATCTAACTCTTCACAACGTTCTTGTTGTGTCACTCCCCGCTCTTCTCTTCCATCTCTCTTCTCTCCCTCCTTCTCTTCTTCTCCGCGGAGAAGTCCAAAACCATCTGCTCAAAATCCCTCAGCACCAACAACGTTATGCCTGCAGCAAACATCCACAACCGCCACGGTCCCATTTTCATCGTCGTGACAAGATGCACAGCGCGATGATCCCTCTGCACTCTACTGCATAATCACATCTGTCAAGACCGCAAAGGGCCCATCCCACCGGGTCGGACCTTCACCTGCCCTCAGGGCTCCCCTCGGGCACTATTGCGGGTTCCTCCCATGGCCTTCCCGCTCATTCCACGCGAGACGGGATTGCCAATGCCCGCATGCGAGCAAGAATACGCGCGCGGTACGTGGCCCTGAATCCCCCCACACTGCTAGCTACATGGCGCTAGAGCGGCGGCCCAACCACCATTGTACAGCCACAATTCATGACATCGATTACGACATCGGGTCGTCTCGTCCGCTTGCAAAACGGCAGAGGCGGCAGGCAGGCAGGCAGGCAGGCAGGCAGGCGGGGGAAGTGGGAAGAAGAAGAAAGGGTGCGCGGCGGCTACCCAACCAAACCTTAATTGCGGGTGGCTATCCCCTACGCAGAAGGACGGCCGCGACGGTTAGACCACTTCGGGCGTGTCTGCCCTGTTGTGGTAAACGCAGAGTGGCTGCCCGCGAGGGAACGTTGGGTCCCGGGGAACGCGATGCTGGGTATATGTGGCTTGTCAGTTCCTTATCACCGTTGTAGGGATGTTGCTCGATACCTTGTCGCTCGCTTAGAACCCTTCTTTTTTCTTTTCTTTTTCCCGCTCGACGTCGACGACGTCTTGCAACGCGTAACCGCTGCAGTTGAATCCGTTTAAGCTTAAGAAGTCGGACTGGAACTCCGCTCACGGGAAGTACATTGTCTACCCAATAGAATAATCCCTGACTTCCTCGCTGCGTGTTGAGACGCCCAGCTGCACGACTCAATCGCGGAAGGAGTCGACGATCAAATTGCACAGCGGCACAAACGCCCCATAGCATTACCCATATCGACCATCCTCATGTATAGTAGATGATTCCCACAATAACGACCATTCGGCCCATTTCCATCCCGTTTTCGCGTCCGATGGAAATGGGGCGACGAGCCTCGGCCCAGGCAGGCGGTATTAACGTACGGCCACCACCCGCCATCATGTCTCTTTTCACGAACATCAGTCCACAACAGCCCCAAAACCCAAGGCCAGCCACTAAAACTGCCTACCTCCGACACTAAAATCCTTGCAATATGTTGCCCTTGCTCCCTCACGACGGAACAGAGAGGTTCTGGCCAGACACGACACGAGACGCGCGAACAACGCTCTTTTTTTTTGCCCGACAGTTGCCCCGAGGCTCGTCCGGCGTTCACAATTGCCCACGAATGAAAGACTCAATCCCAGCCCTGCAATTCTCTCCCTTCCTTCTCGATATTCCCTCCCGTAAGCATCGAGAGCATACCACAACGACGAACGACGATTGCCGCTGATCGTCATCGGCATCGTAAAGTGTCTGAACTGCCGGCCAGGGGGGTTGTGTGTGTGCGTGGGCGTCGAGAAGTGTTGGACACTAGTGCATGATCTGAAATCCCCCATGATGAAGATCCCCGACGGGAAATCCCCCGTGTCTCCCCCCTCCCCCCCTTCCCTTCCTTGCTCGAAAAGCGACAATCGATATTTAATGCCCCCCCCCTGTTTTTTTTTTCTTCTCCACCGAGCGCGGAGGCGTGGTTCCAGACCATCAGATCAGCGCTATCGAACACGGAGAACCGGTCCCTTTGAAGGAAACGGAGGTCGAGTAGTATGATGACCTGATGCACAGCGAAAAGAAGAAGGAACACCGCTGCTACCGCCGCGACGACGCTACCAACGGCCAAATTTCCAGACAATCCTTGTCCGTTCGTCAGCACCACACGAGGGAAGAAAAAAAAAAAATCTCCGGTTCGCCAGCCCAGCCAGCCGGCATCATCCCTCAGCGGGCGAAGGGGAGGGGGAAGGGAAGGAGGAAGGGACCTTTTTTCCCGTTCGCCTAACGGTGGTCTTAACCGCATAGGGAAGGTATGGGAAGCGGTTTAGCTTCCGCGAGCGAAGAAAAAAAACACAAACCCCGGCAACTAGTAGGACCGATATACGTGTGGTGCAATGGGTGGACGGGATGGATAACGATATCCCGCGGAATACGTACGTACTCTTCTTTCTGGAGACTACGTCATCAACTACTTTTTTTTTTCCCCCCCTCCTCCCTCTCTTCTCCTCGCTACCGCTGCACCCTTCGATCCCGCACATGAACAAGAAAGCGACATGTCACGAGCAACAAACCCCACGCGCGGTGTCAAACCCCCAGCCGATGGCGTAGCAGCGAAGCCAGAGACGGGGCGGTAAAGAAAAAAAAAAAAAGCGCGGCTCAAAGTCCGCAGGAACGAAACGCAAGATAAGAAAGAAAAGAAAGAGCAGAGCAAGGGAGGGAGGTAGGGAAGGGGGAGCACGTGGCTCTACCCTTCCCCGTGCATATGCATATGCATCAAGGAAGAAAAAAAAAATATAAGGCCCGAGACGCTGCTGCTGCTGCTGCCGTATGTATGTATGTATGTGTGTACATGTACCGCATCATCGCCACGTGGCCCGGCACGGAATCAACGACTACATACCCGCCGGCCCCGAATCGGTGGGACTGGGGGGGCGGCGGCATGCAGCTACTGAATCGCGCTCAGCGACCCTCTCCGCTCTCCCCGACAAAAACACGCATCTTTTGCATGTGATGATGACGATGATGATGAAATCTTCCCGTACCGAACTCTGAAATGCGAGCTCAAGGAAGAACGTCTGATGAACCGACCGGACACTGCAATGCAAGTCCAATCGGTCCATTCTTCTGCTCGATGCGGAAGACCTCGGTGACGTGAAAAATATCGTAGGCGGCCGCAACGAATCACATCATCACGGATGGACGGGCCAGTTCGATTCCATCAGTATTTGCAACAGGTTTCTCAGCGGGCATGAGCAGTCGAAGGAGAGCCGTCGACGTGCCAAGTTGCGTCCGCCGAACGTATATGCGTCGGGATGTTTTTGCTTTCAACTCTACATGCCCGGTGGCGGCGACGTTTGTAATACCACTGAAACCCGACTTCGTATCCATACATGCCAGACTGACTGTACATACGTTGCCAACGAGCGCGCATGACAAAACCACATCAGACCTCTGTATATACAGAACCACCAACAACAACATATCCACCACCCACGCCTAAACCGGCAAACCCAACGAGAAAAGCTCAAATAACTTTTTGTTTGATCCATCATATCCCAATCAGCCGTCCAAATAACCATCCACAAATAAGAAAAGAAGAAAAAAGGAAGAACACAAAAAAACGTGACAGTAGACAGCAGCGACATCCTACACAAAAAAAAAAAACATCTACAAAGCCCCTTCCCTCCACTCCTATACACACCACCTCACTCACTCCACTCCACTCCACTCCACCCCTCCCTCGATTGATTCATTCACTCATTCCCCCCTCACTCAATTCGATCCCTTCATAGCGAACCAATCCGCACTGGCATCCACCATGAAATTCGTGATATTGAAACCGTCCCCCATCTCCACGCCTCCGCCCCCACCGCCCCCACCTCCCCCTCCTTCTTGCTGCTGCCCGCCGCCACCGCCACCACCCGCCAGCTCGCCATTACCCGCATCGACCCCTCCCGCGCCGGCACCGGCACCACCGCCACCGGCTCCTCCCCCGGCCGCCACCGCCCCGTTGACCGGCAACCGCGGCATGTTGAAGAAGTCGAAGACGTCGAGGTACTCGAGCTCGTTCGGCGCGGGGGTCCGCGCGGGGGTGGCGGAGAGGCTGGTGTAGCGCTGCTGCTGCTGGCCATGTTGCTGCTGCTGCATGCCGCCCATCTGCTGTTGTTGCTGTTGCTGTTGCTGTTGTTGTTGGAAACCGTTGCTGCTGCCGCCGACCCCGGCACCGGCACCGTTCGCCAAGTTGTTGCCGCCACCACCGCCACCGCTCCCCACCAACTTCGGCTGTCTCGAGATGAGGAAATCCAAATCGAACGCGCAGCGCCGCATGTCCGCCAGTATCTTGACCGTGCTCGGCGTGGCGCGCTCGCCGTTGAGGTCGGCGGGCGCGTGGCGGCTGGCGCGGTACTCGTCGAGGACGCGCTGGAGCAGGGTGGCGTAGCGCTCGGCGACGCGCCAGTAGCTCCCCAACTCCCGCAGCGTCTCGACGAGCGGGTTGATGGCCGGGTCCACGTGGTGCTCGATGGTGGAGCCGTGCACGAGCAGCACGCGCGCGGCGACCCACAGCGAAAACGCGAAGGGCGTGCCGAGCTGCGAGAGCATGTTGTTGGTCTTGACGTACTCGCACAGCCCCGTGATGGCTTCGACGGCGGTGAGGCAGCGCTGGATGGCGGTGTAGGAGGGGGTGAAGATGGGGGAGCGGGTCGTCGGGTAAGCCGCCGAGGAGTGAAGGCGGATGACGGTGCTGCATGGTGTTAGAATGGTTGCTGGAAGTGCGGTAGAACAGGATTACTTACGTGTGGAAAGCGGCGTGCAGCATGATCCAGCCGCAGTCGACCACGGAGTCGGCCTTCGAGGTGGCGTAAATGCGTGACATGTTGCCAAAATCACTCGGGATGCTATACTTCCACGAAGCCAGCGCGTTGTCCAGTTCCCTGAACTCGCGCTGCCACTGCTCCACATCCGTCAAAGAACCAATGTCGACGGGCTTCTTCAAGAATTGGTGGATTTGAGATAGAATGCCCAGGAGTTCGACGTAATACGAGAAGGATCCTAGGTTTTCAGGCTTGTTCAGAGTGTAGTCTGTTCGCTTCACAGTGCGGAACCAACGTGTTTCCACAGGTTGATTTCGGGAAAAGACGTCATCGCGGCAGGGCAGTTTACGGTCGATCTCCTTTTCGTCAAGAGCAAACTCAAATGCGGTTGCAATGGTGGCGTAGCGATCGAGCAAGTATACCATCCAGAACAGTCTTCGACGGCTTTCATCTTCAATGAAATCCATTGGTTCAGGGAGCACCATGGCCCTTAGAGTGTAGATGGATGGTACATTGGGCGAAACCAAGCTTGATGTAGTCTCAACTGACAGGCCGAGTTGGACCACTGAGCGGGTGATGAGAGCCAGCAAATTCCAACCTGGAGGACCATTGGAAAATCCTACGAGATCAAGGGCTAAAATCACGAGAGCTTGGAGGGCTTTTACAGAACTATTTTCAAGTCCGTAAAGCAGGACCTTTTGCTTCGACGTGGAGTGGTACCGCTCGCGGCTCTCCTTGGTCAGGCGGGGATCCGTGGAGAACCTCAGCGTGGTAGCAACAATCGCATGCAGCAATATTCGATCCGCTTCTTCCAAGGTTGACGAGCCGAAAAGAGAGTCCAGTGTAGATCGACGATGCAGAATAGGACACCATGTATTTATATGTTTGAAATACAAGTCCGCCAGGGCATACAAGAGGTCGTACGGGGGGAAATCGGGTTCTTGCGTGCTGATGGCAGGCTGCGGTTGGTGATTCATGGAGATGTTGAGGCTCGGCGACTCCAATGGCGCGTTGTGGTTACTATACATGCCCCCAGCACCGGTGGGTATGGATATCGAATGGCCTCTGACGCCATGGCCCATGTGCTGCTGGTAGGCATTGCCGCCATGGTGGATTGCAGGACTGTTTGGCAGACCCAAGCTAGTGGAAAAAGACAAGCCAGGCTGGGCGGGCGGGAACGCGGAGGATTTCTGCAGGAACAAGGCAGCCTCGGGCTTCGGGACGTGGGGAGTCTGGACGACGGGTGGGGTGTGGTGGAAGGCGGCAGCGTCGTGTTGTGAGAGAGCGGAGCCGGGGCTGGCGTGGCTGTTCTGATTGGAGGCCAGCTGCTGGATGGTGTGCTGCTGGCGCTGGATCATGTCCTCGAGGCGATCTACATGGTCAGTTTCGCATTCGGCAGTTTTGCGCCTGGGGATGCGCAACTCACCGAGACGGGCCTCCAGCTCCCTGCCGTAGCCGGCGCGCAAGCCCGGTTTCTTGCGCTCCTTGTACTCGCACAGCTGATTGTTGCGGACGCACCAGCCGCAGGAGGGTTGGCCGCGGTCGCCTGGGCGGGGACATGCAGCGGTCAGCGTTGGCGCATATGAAACAGGATCGGTTCGGGACTCACACTTGACCTTGCGCTGCTTGCACAGCTCGCAGGAGACGGACATGGGCCGCTTGCGCTTGCGCGACGAGCCGTCATGCTCGTCGCCGTCCTGGCTTGCATCGGGCGCGTCGTGGTCGGCATCGGAGTCGCGTGCCTGATCGCTGTCTACATCGTCGAGCGGGGCATTCGGCGGGCGGTGCTGGTGCTGGTGCTGGTGCTGGTGCTGGAGGGCTGAGGGCTGAGGGTGGTTTGCGTCGGATAAGGACGACGGCGACGGATTGTGGCTCGCGTCGTTATAGCCCTGGTGCGATGCCGACGACGAAGCCATGGCGCTGGGCGGGCAGTGGTGAAGATTCGGTGCAGAGATGTAACGAGATGCCGAGCGTGGAGGAGGTTTCGCCCGAGGCTCAGGGCCCACCTTGGCCAGTGCGTGGCTGGAGTGGCCAGCGCGCGTGCGGGTTTTGGGGAAGGCTGCGGCCGCGACAAACTGGCGGGTCCGGGTGAGTGCGGGGTGCGCGTCGCGGGACAACACCACGAGTTCCGCCGAGCATGACGGCCGTCCCTCTGCGCCTGGGCCAGCGCCATGCCGCGCCTGGCTACCGCCGTGAGCTCACGAGTGCTGCGCGAAGATATTTAACTGCCTTATCGCCCCCAGCTCTTGCCCTCTCAGCATTCCCCATTCTCCCCCGCATTCCCCGCCACCATGTCTCCTTCCGCCCGCGAATTCCCCACGATCAAGAAGGTGAAAACCTTCCTGATCCAGGGCGTCGGCTCTGGTGGCGACTACCACAATGTCAAGGGTGGCCATTGGCTCATTGACACCAAGATCGCGACGCCCATGTCGGGTTATGAAGCTTACCGCAAGTCGCGCACATCCTGGGGCATCAACGTGCTGGGTTCCTTCTGCGTTGAGATTGAAGCTTCGGATGGTACCAAGGGCTTCGCTACGGGCTTTGGCGGACCGCCCGCGTGCTGGCTGGTTGCCGAGCACTTTGAGCGCTTCCTAATTGGCGCCGGTGAGTTGCTCCCCAGGGAAGAGGGAAAGAAGCTGACCATCATTGCGCCAACAGACCCCAGAGATACGAACCACCTCTTCGAGCAGATGTACCGCGGCTCCATGTTCTACGGCCGCAAGGGTCTCCCCGTCGCCGTCATCTCCGTCATCGACCTCGCCATCTGGGACCTGCTCGGCAAGATCCGCAACGAGCCCGTCTACAAGCTGATCGGAGGCGCGACGCGGGATCGCCTGCACTTCTACTGCACGGGGCCCGAGCCGACGGCGGCCAAGTCGATGGGCTTCTGGGGCTCCAAGGTGCCGCTGCCCTACAGCCCGGGCGAAGGGCCCGAGGGCATGCGCAAGAACGTCGAGTTCCTGACCAAGCACCGCGAGTCCGTCGGGCCCGACTACCCCATCATGGTCGACTGCTACATGTCGCTGAACGTGCCCTACACGATCGAGGTCGTCGAGAAGACCAAGCACCTCAACATCAACTGGTGGGAGGAGTGCCTCTCGCCCGACGACTTCGACGGCCACGCGCTGCTCAAGAAGGCCCACCCGACCATCAAGTTCACGACCGGCGAGCACGAGTACTCGCGCTACGGCTTCCGCAAGCTGATCGAGGGCCGCAACCTCGACATCCTGCAGCCCGACGTCATGTGGGTCGGCGGCATGACGGAGCTGCTCAAGATCTCCGCCATGGCGCAGGCCTACGACATCCCCGTCGTGCCCCACGCCAGCGGGCCCTACTCCTACCACTTCGTCATCGCCCAGCCGCACTCGCCCTTCCAGGAGTACCTCGCCAACTCGCCCGACGGCAAGTCCGTCCTGCCCGTCTTCGGCTCGCTCTTCAGCAACGAGCCCATCCCCGTCAACGGCTACCTCGACGTCAAGGACCTCAACAAGCCCGGCTTCGGCCTCGAGATCGCCCCCAACGCCCCCTTGATCGATGCCGCCGGCATCCTGAACCCCGCCCCGGCCAGGGCCTTGACCGCGCCGCCGCCGGAGGAGGAGAAGTAAGAACAGAATGATTCCCCTTCTATTAGTCAAGCGAAATGCTTTCGGGGCGCAACGTTTTTCGGTGGGAGATGCCTTCTGCGTTGCATTCCTGTTTCGACTGTTACGAGACATAACATCTATAGATTGCCGGAAAGAAGAAAGCCGAGCTGGGCAAGATCAAGGATGAATAGCCATGTACAAAAAAAAAAATGGAAAGAAATCTGCAATGCATGAAGTGTTTCCAAAAATGAATGCTGAAAAGTGAATGCTGGCATAAAAGGCCTTTGGTGCCGTTCGTACTAAAAACGGGGTTCTCGCTGAATTCTTTTTGTTCCCCCCATGCTCCGTCCGCACGAACGGAAGGCACGAGCTCGTATACATCCAATGACCTGCTCAACCGTAGCCCCGGGAATTTCGTCGTGGAATGTTGTACCGAGCGGAGAAAACGCAAAAAAACCGTCCCGGGATCGACAGGAAAAAGTCAAGATAAGCTTGTGAATGCTTCACCTTTCCTGTCATTGGCTATTTAGCTATTTAGCTAGAAGTTACTAGCCAGGCTAGCCAGCAGACCATATCTTGTCAACACTCGACATTTTCCGAGTTTACAACAACGACATGGCAAACAATCCAGATCCGGGGAGGACTCAGCCCATCCCTCCCCATTGTGCCGGCAAGCAAGAAAGCAATCCAGTTTCCCCTCCATACATGTCGTGCACCTGTCCCATATCGCCGAGCTCCGGATCTCTCTTTCTGCAAATGCTCCTTCCAGTCACTCTGTTCGCCCAGTCTGATCGCACGCAATCTCCCTTCCACCCGTCCGCAAACCCCGTCGTCTTCCTTGATCCGTCGTCCATCATTCACATCACGGCCTCCCTCATCATCCCTCCCCCTCAGACGACCAAAAACCTCACCCCCACCAAAATCCCCTCCTCCTCGAACTCCCCCGCCCGCTCGCTCCTGACCTGCCTCACCACGCCGCCGCCAAACGCCCTCGGCTCCCCCTCCTCCCACTCCTTCTCCCCGCCCGCCGCACCGGAGAGCCTCTGCGCGCGGGTCGTCGTCGTCGTCGTCGACAATTGCGGCAATGCCGGCTGCGCGTACGCGATGGCGCAGTCCCGCGTCAGGTCCGGCGGCTCGAAGGCGCGGAACAGCTTCTCCATCTGCGCGTGCGGGTGGCGCGGGTCGTCCGGGCGGAGGGCGGCGCGGGTTCGGCCGGTGCTGCCACCGGCGCTGCCGCCGCCGCTACCGCCGACGGTTCCCCCTCCTCCTCTGGCAGGTGTCGCCGTTGTCGAGGACGGGATGCGGCGGCGGCGGTGGTTGTGGTTGGGGGTCGCGCGGGTTGAGGGCGGGGCGTACGAGGAGTCGGAGCCGGAGTCGTTGGCGTTGTCGGCGTCGCGGGTTGTGGTCGCGGGGGTCTGGGGCTGCGAGGTGAAGTATGGGCTCTGTGTCGTCGGCAGCGGAGGGTAGCGCGGCAGCGGGTTGGGCGTGTTGTGGATGCCGCCGCTGACGGGGTGGGTAGAGCTGCCTCCGCTGCTGGGGATGCGGGCCTTGGTGCGGTGTGGGACGGGCGTGCTCGGGATGGTTTGGGCCGAGGTGGCGGGGATTGGTTGCTGAGGCGTTGAAGGGAAGAAGGGGGAGGGAGGAGGGAGGAGAAGTGCGACCTTTGGAAAGGGCAGTTTGCCCTCCGCGAGACGACTTCTGTTGGTGCGACCCTCGGCGGCGGCGGCGACAGAAGGAAGCTGCGAGAGGCGGAATGGGTTGTTGATGTTGAGCGTGCGGATGACTTCGTCCTTGGACTTCTTGATGACAAGGCGCCAGATCATGGGATCCTCCCTCTTCTGGTCAATGCTTTGATTCGGGGTAAGCGGGGATGTGGGAGGGCGGCGACGCGGTCCGGCGGGATCCAGATCGATCCTCGAACCCAGGGTGAAGGAGTTGAACAAAGACCGTGGAGACTTGTCAAGAGGGCTGCCCAGTGCGGTAAAGACGCCACGGTTTGTGACTCCAAGCCCGCGTTCGGCCTTGTGGATATCAAGAGGTGAGAATCCGCCAGCAAGCCGACGCTTCTTGCGAGGACTTCCCCCTTCGTCTTGATCGGCCATGCGGCGGGCACGAACGCCAGTTTGAATTTGTATGGGTGATAGAAGAGGCCCTTGCAGCGATGATGAACCAGTTTGCATCTCAGGCATTGAACTCGACAAAGGGGCGGTTTCGGTTTTGGTCATGTCCGAACTCTCGGACGATGCAAGAGGCATTGAAGAAGGCATTTTGATACCGCCCAGTGGCTGTGAACCAGTACCTGAACCGGTGAACGTGAACACATCATCAAGACTGGAAGTCGTGAATGCCTCGTCTTCCTCCGGAATTCCGCGAAGTTGTTCTACGACACGACCCGATGGACGGTTGACGACCCTTGGCGAACGGAAGTGAAATTGCTGATCCTGTCCCTTCGGTTGTTCCTCATGACCTTCCGTGGCTTTCTCACTCCTTGTTCTGGCGGGTGAACCCTTGAGGGGAGGCCCAACCTGGAGGGCGTAACCTTGCTTTGTCATCTCCTCCGAAAGGTATCGCGGAAGCTGTTCGGAAGACGTGATCGTGTTACCTTCCCTTTCCACAGACGGTCCTGGAAGTGTATCAGATTGCTCGAATAACGGAACTCGTGAGGATGTCTTGCCTGGTCTTTGTCTTGTCGGAATTCTAGCCATAGCCGGGGTTCTTTTACCAGCAACACGCTTATCCGGACTAGCCGCTCTCAGATTGTAACGACCAGTAGCACTTTCGGTACCCACCCCCGCTTTGAGGGGAATGCCGTCAAAGACCTTGGCCTTTTCCTGGTGCTTGAACTTTGAACTCCTCATGCGTGTAGGTTCGGAAATGTAGACCTTTGCAGGCGTGTCTTTGAAGCCGCGGCCATACGACAGCACGACGTCGATTACTCCAAAAGCCTGTCCGCGCGGCTCTGACCATTTCTTCAATTCTGCAGGCATGGGCAGCTTCGCGAGCTCCATGAGATATTTTGCCACCACGGGCCTGTTCCCGTCTTTGTCGAGTTTCCTCGCAGAAGCTTCCTTCCGGATCTCCTCCTGAATCTTCTCCCAGCGATCTTCAAGCGTGTCGCTGATCGCCACTGGCCGCCTACGAGAACCATCGGGGTCTTGGCCGGGTGGCACGATCACCCAAGCGCGCTCGAGCATCCAATGAAAGCGCAAGCCGCTGAAAATGCTCAGCAGTTGTTCTGGCTTCTTATCCTCTTGGTAGAAGCGCTTGGGGCATATTGTCGAGTGGGTAAGCTGGCCGTTGAAGAGAACGTCGATGCGGATATCGTCGAGCGGCTGATCTGTCTTCAGAAAGGACTGTTTGGAAAGCTCCACGCGAAGGGCAAGGCTTTGCGGAATCTTGATCGCGGCTGCGGGATCTGGGCCCAATATCCTTGCGTAAATGGCGTTGCGCGCAGGATCCGGGTGGAAGGCTCGTGCTTCTCTGGTGGCAGGCTGAGTACCCATGTCAACGTACCACGGTAAGGCGCGGAGTGAGGTGGTTACTTACTACGTGGCGCAAGTCCTCGCCGGCACGGACGAAGAGGAACGGCATGTACTCGTCACCGCCGAGCAGGTGCAGCGGATTGCTGTCGCCAGCCAACGGGATGTTGCTCTCTTTCAATACGTGCCCATTCTTGAGCGTTTGCTCGACCTCGACGATGTGCTCGGTGACGGGCGGGGCTTTCTTGTTCGAAGGCTCGTCTGTAGTGGTACTTCTGAGATCGGCGCTGACAAGATGCACCTTGGTGCGAGACCCAAGGTGGACAGGCATGGTGACAGGGCGGACAAAGTTCGCCAGGTGCTCAGAGGTGCTCAGACGCGAAGAGTGACGGCGGAAAGCGCGTCGAGTGAGGTGGGGTGCAGGAAGGCGGGTTGTGTAGAATAGAAGGAACCTGGGTAGAGTAGACGCGGAGGTGTTGAGGCAGAGCCGGGAGCGCGAAAGACGAAGAACCAAGTCATCCTCTACGGCGAACCTCACCTGCCCGCAAGCTCATTCGACGCGTCTGTGACGCGCCTTGTGACCAGACGCGGTAGAATTCGCCAGAAAGCTTGAACCCCGTGACAGATACGACGCGGTGGTGCCCTCTACTTCACTCGTCCTGCCCATTTGAGATGTACCTCACCTCCGCCTGACGTTTTCAAGACGCGCCTCACCCCAGAAGACATGGAATATGAAAAAACGCGTCCATAAGTGAAGAAGCTCACCTTAGACATGACTTGGAATCTCAATCATCCAATTCCATGACCCGGTCCGAATCTTCCAATTCGGGCTCCTGCGGTCGACAAGCTTCCTCCGGCTTCTCCACCCTCAACCCAATAGGCGGAGCATTGGTCAGGTCGTCTCCCAACTCCACCAGCGTCCTGTCGTAAACCTTCGCCGTCTTCATATCCCACGTCCCCTCCACATCATCATCGTCAACCCCATAGTCGCCCGGCTCATCCACATCCACATCAGCGCCGGACTCCTGCGCCGTCTCCTCCTCTTCTTCCTCCACGTCGTCCATCTCCGGATCGTACTTCAGCATGACCTCCACCACCGCCGAGCGCGCATAGTGCACCATGCTATTGATCCTCACCTTCTCCGTCGCATTGACCCTCCTCCCGCCCTCAAACCCCGGCAGGTCATCGCCCGTCTCCACATCCCTGCCCTGCAGCAACGACGCGAACGCGTGATCCAGCTTATCCAGCGACCGGAAAAGCGGCGCCGGCGAGACCGGGAAACCCTTCATGTACTCGTTGACCAGATCCGACAGCGTGAGGAGATACGCAATCTGCAAGCTCGCTATTTTTTTTTTTAATTGCGCGCGGCCGCCAAGTAGAGAGTCAGCAACCACAACGACCCAGTCTCAAAAGCAAACGACGACAGGAGAGCACCCACGCGTCCCGGACACCCACACCACGTCAACCAGCTGATCGACGTCCCGACACGCCTCCTTCAAGCTCGCGTATCCCTTCACATCCCCGCTTCCACCATCCCCATTATTCGCGGCCGCGGCGCTGCCGGTCCCGTTCCCCGTGGTGGCGGGGGAGGATTCCGCCGCGGCGCCGCGTTTCGCATACCGCCGCTGTATCTGCCGCACGCGCTCGTCCGCGTACCGGATGAGGGCCGACTCCTTGGGGCCGCCCGCCTTGAGCGGCTTCGAGCGGGGGTGCGGCAGGCGCGAGCCGGACGCGGACGCCGTCGAGGCGACGGACGAGGCGGGCGGCGTGGCCATGGCGGTCGGGTCGTCGGCGAGGGGGAAGAAGCCGCCGCCGCCGCCGCTGGAGGCGCTGTTCTGGGTGGCCATTGCCGGGAGGGGGAAAGGTGTGTAAGTATTTGTGTGTGTGTGTGTGTGTGTGTGTGTGTGTGTGTGTGTGTATTGGGTCGTATTGGGTCGAGTGAAGTGGTTGGGCGGTTGCGGGGCAAGGGCGGCGGCGGGCGCGGGGTCTTTCACGAGGAGTGGCTTTGTTGTTGTGTGGGGGTCGTCGGGCGGGCTGGATGCATGTGGTCTCTGGCTTGGGATGTGGGAAACGTTTGAAGTTGTTGTGTCACTTTTGTTAGTGGGGCAGGGCGGAACGGGCTGTGGGGAAAGCTGTGAGTGACGGGACGGAGCGAGTTGTCATGTAGGATGACGTCGAAGCTCAGCCCCGCAGCGGGTTGCAAAAGACTTGAGCCCGCCTACAGAGATATATTTACGTAGGTGATGAGATCCTATCTGGATGTGTTTGTACAATTTGAGAACTGGCATCTACGTCTGGGAATTTGCTCCAATTGCCCCCGTAGAAAGGATGTAGCAGAGCGCAGCAGGATATTCTTCACTGTGGCCGTGAGCAAAACGATCGGCCGTCGCCAGGTAGGTCGTTGGTGGAAAGCACCATGCCCAGATTTGATAATGCCAACAAAAGTCACAGCAAGGACCACGGACACCCTCAAGAGTATTCAATATTTTAACGAATGTTAAGTGGCACGGACTAAATGTTCCATGCACCTATAGCTGATAAACCCTTGGATTTACAGACCCTCTTTTAGACGAATAACAGTTGGCCCGCGCGATCTTTGATAAGGACTTCTCCAACATTTCCAAATCCAATCAGCGCTGCATTGAAATCCACAAGTATAGAGTTTAGTGTGATCAGCATGTATATCATCCACGGAAGATGCCCTGCAGCTGCGGGAAATCTGCAATCGCGGGAGTGCTAAATTTTGCCACTATTGAATCCACATCGGAGCTTCCCTTTGGCCATTATGGAATCGATCAACGGCCGTTGATATCGTATTTCGTGTGCAGTCATGACAGATGCCTCATGTTATCCGAATTTTGCTCATCTCTGTATCCGCGAACCACCCTTCCGACTCCACCTTCCCAACCCCGACCCTCTTGTAAATCTCACTATCTCCTTGTGTGCCACAGTGCACAAGTAGGAGAACCCAGTGATGGTAAATTCCGTTAGGGAATTGTTTGTCCTCCTTCCCTAGCACAGCTAAAGAATAGACATCTTCGCTCAAGAGCTTGCCTTCGTCCAACAACGCCCAGCCGACGGGCTGTTGATCAGAGTCGTGAATCAGGTGGGTCAATCCCCAGCCGAGCGGATGTTCCGTTAGGTCGAAGCTGAGCGACGAGAACTTGTCGTGGAGATTGCTCTCAATGCTAGCCAGCACGCTGGTCAGCCGCGGATCAGCATCGCCCTGGTTCTGTGACACGACAGAGAACCCGCTATCCTGTCGCTTGGGTGTAACGTCGGGGAGAGGCCTGAGATGAGGCAGCTTCTTGATCCAACCGATGGCCTCGACGACCCTGTCGTCGCCCTCCGCTATGCGTAAGCGCCGGCATATCCGCTTCGCCCTCTCGATCTTTTGGTACCGCACGCCGTGACACGTCGACGCCCACGTCCAGGTTGGAAGGTCGTTTGGACTCCTGTCTCTCTCTGCGGGCTGCAAAGGGAGCCAGAGGAGGCCATCTGCGAGGGTGTCGGCCCAAACGCCGTAGATGCACTTCGTGCTACTGATCTTCTGCATTTCATTCGCCAGACCTTTAAGCGCTACAAGACGATCCGTCGCGTTGGTTAGCTTCCTGGCCGAATACTTCTCAACGATTATCTTCCAGCGGGTGTTTCGCGCCCTGGATAGCGCGTTAGTTCGGTTGGGATTTACTAGTAGCAGTGAGGGTCGTACGTGTCATGAAACGAATCCCTTGTCTCTCGTTGAGTTATGGTTCGACAGGACCACACTATGCATTCCCTTGTGTAGAAAATGACCCTTCTGGATAGCAACCACTCTCTGTAAAGCACCGATTAGTTCCGGCGGAGTAGACTTGCCAGATTAGGCAGGTTACTGACTGAGTTGCCCACGCTCTTTCGGACAAGGGGCTGAATTCGGGGCTGATGGAAAAGTAATTAACGGGCAGTAGTGAGCCGTAGATGTGACCGTCCTGCCGGCCCTCGGAGTTCCAGTAGGGAAGTTGCACGGCGGGACGGGTGGGAGATCTGTCGAAGAAGCAGCCTTCGGTGGAATCTCTGGCATGGCACGCTGCGATGGTCAGCACTGCTCGCTCGTAGATCATGCCCATCTGCTCGGACTCGCGTAGCCAATCATCATGATCGTCCTGCACGATACACAGCGAGTCGATCCAAATATAGCGGATACCCAGCGCTCTCACGACTGTGATGGCGTCGCGGAAGGTCTTGGGTAGGCGGTGCCAGAGGATCTCTGTCAGATGCTGTGACAATGTGGCTTTGAAGGTGGTGAGCGGGTGTCTATCCTGCGGGCCCCAGCAGTGGCTGAGTGTCACATATCGGCCACTGCCACCCATGGGTTGGAGCAAGCGGACGTTCGCCGATCCATCGGGCGGTGCAACGTCGATGACGCGAGTGGGCAGGACGGGCTCGACTGTCTCATCGAGGGTCGACTTTGACAACGTCCGCCTGCAGCTCGGGTGATAATTCAAGCAGGTGCTCAGCCATTCGCGCGTCATGCGGAAGGCATCGGGGCAATCAGACGAGGGCAGCGGAGGGCCGCACAGGACGTCGCCGCTTGTGGAGGCGGGGCTGTCTAAGACGGCGTTCAGCAGTGGAGAACCCGGCTGCCAGGTCACCGGACTCGTGTCATACCTGGCTGCGCGTACAGACGGATTCGGCCTCGCAGAGCAACACCATCGACCCCGGGCAAGAACACGGCGATGGCCTTGCCGAGCCACTCGAGATGCGCGCTGGGGCGCTCGCGCGGCAGGCGGCCGACGCCATTTCTCCTCAGCTGGAGGTACACCGGCCCGTCCGCGACACGGCTGCCCAGGTCAGCCTCGTCCCAGGACGGCGGGTCGTCTGAAGTCAGATGGTGGTTTTGCAGGACGGACTCTGCGATAAGCGCGCAGAACGAGCAGGCGGCAGCGGAGCGCGGGAGCTGACGAGCGTCGCGGAGATGGACCATGCCCGTGACGCCGGACGACTCGCTGGGCCGCGGCAGCCAGGCGGGCGGGTCGTCGACCGCCGCAGTCAGGGCCGGGATGCTGATGGCGGAGCAGGCAGCGCAGAGAGCGAGAGCCATGCCTCGGACGGTGGAGGGCACGGCCTCAGAGGCTTGCGTACGGGCGAGCGTCTGCTATTCGCGAATGCGGGATTATTGGACGCATGGGCATCAGGAAGGTGATGTCTCGCGCGGCGAATCACAGCGGGCAGCGGGCTCCGCGCAGCTTCGTGCAGCCGCACCGTCGTTCTCAGAGCTTGCCGTGAAGAATGGTTCGTCTCGGGCGCGCCGATGCGGCTTAGGCGGTGGTGTGGTTTTGCGGTGCCTGGGTGCCTGGCGCGCGACGGAGCGGAGCCGGCTGCCTGGCGGCGATGGTTGGGGCGGTGGAGGCTGCCTGCTCGTCCCGCCGCCGCGCCCTGCGTGCTGATGGCTGTTGGCCGCTGGGGGGCCGCCGCGGGAATGAACTGTAGGAGCCGCCACCGTGCTTCTCGATCGTTTCAGGAATGGTGGCAGCCAGGCAGGGCTGGATGCGCCTTTTCGCTGCGCCTTCGATGCTTTCTAGCGTCAGTCTCTCCGCACACTGCCTGCGCCGATCGGCCAATCTCTTTGGCTGCTTCGACACGCTGCAGTCAGCTCCCGTTCGCGCAGGCAGCTCGAGGCGACGAAACGGCCACCTATGGCGCATGCGGCCAGCGTGATTAGGCGTCGACTCCAGGGTGCCCGCGCGGGCTCACATGGCGGCGTCGCCTCCTCTCCTATTTCGCCACCCACGGCGCAGGGCTGAATCGGGCCCAGGCGTTTCTCATCTCGAGCTCTCCTGTTTTTCGCAGCCCTGGCCACCCGCTACGCCATGGCGTCTTCCCGGCGCCGTGGTTCGTTGCTTTTTATGCTCCAAGCTCGCTCACCTGCGCTAGAGGACGCCGTCGAGACCAGAGCACACGCTACCAGCATTCCCCAGCGCCAGCCTCGCTGCCCTACAAGTACAACTGCTTCACTCAACGGCCCGCCCATGAAGCCCGCCCTTGCAACCCCACGCGCTCCTCGACACCCACCCTAGAGACATCCGTCGCAGTCCACTCCAAATGTTCGAAAGCTTCAGCTTCGCCGCCGCGTCGCGGCACCCCTCATCGCTCGACGACGACGACTTCGCCTACCCGGACGTCTCCCTCTCGCCCACCTCGTCGCCCGTGTCCGAGCAGAGCTTCCACGATCCGGCCATGTCGGTGGCCGAGCTCTCGCGACGCTTCGGCGCCCAAAACATCGGCACCGATCTGTACCAACCGGCATCGCCCTTCGAGCTTCCAGCGCCGTGGACCGAGCACGACGACTGGACGTCAACCTCAACCTCGTCACCGTCTTCGCCATACTTCCCGGACGACGCTCTCCCGGATCCTACCGCCATCCGCTCGCGCAGGCAGGCGCACACACAGCTACAGTGCGACGCGGCGCACATGCGCGACATCACGTCACTGGTCGAGAAGATGATCGAATCAGGGGACCAGTGCAAGCTGGCGCCGCGCAACGACTCGGTCGTCTCGTCGGACTCGGGCGACGACGCCGACGATGAGCCGTACTACCTTCCTCGCAGCAACAGCTCGCCGGCCATCTCGCAAAGCCTCCGGTACAGGCGGTCAGGCGAGGTGCTCAGCACGGCGGCCGTATCCAAAAACATTCGCTTCCGCAGACGTCACGCCCGCAAGGTGACGAGCCACAGGTGATTTCAGGATCATCGGATCGTCGTCATCTCTCGGATGACTGATTTCAGGCGTTTACGGTTGAGGGGACACGAAGCATTCTTATTTGATACCCCATGCGCTGGAAACATTGCGCGACGCATTATAGGGATACAGCATTGTAATATGATGTTCGCACGCGCACGGCGGACACAGGCGTTCTTTGGGTACTACCACCACAGCTTGGACCAGGGGGTACCACGCGATGGGGTTTCATACGGCCGAGCCCGGGCCCGGAGGCTCTCTTCTTCACAGGGGCGGTCATTTCTTTCTAGACCACCGCTGCCTATTATTCTTATTGTTCCCCAAAGCACGTAGTTAGTTGACGTACACCAACGTACAGACAGTAATTATCAGAGTTTTACTTAGTGCAAGCCACGACTGTGCCGGACGGGAGGCTGGCTCGGGAGACCCGCTGGTCGTGCACGTGATTGACGCCGGCAGATCGGCGCCCCGTCTGCATGCAGGCTTGATTAGCGAAGGCGTTGTCCTGCGAGCGCGTCGCGTCACTTTGCAGAAGTTCCGCTGCACCTCCAACAACCTCTTGCCCACCACCGTCGCACGCCCAATTGCGCCTCCCCATGGCCACCTTCAGGTCCGCCGCGGTCAAGGCCGTCCACCTCAAGGTCTACCCGCGCCCGGCCAGTCTCAACGAGAGCCGCGAGCTCCTCAACGTCCTCCAGCAGTTCGGCGAAGTGACCATGTTTAAGAGCCTTCGGGTAAGACGATCAGATCAGCAATGCGGAGCGAGTGCAGACGCTCACATGGAGCCCGCGCACGCAGTTTGACTATCTTCAACCCGCCCCGAATTCCTGTCTCGCCATTTACCGAGACGCCACCTCCGCTGCCAGCCTGCTCAAAGCGTCGCCGCTGCGTTTCACGCTCGAACCCGTTGTTGGCGGCGACCACGCTGGCGAGCACGCTGGCGAGCCTCACGATCAAACTCCTCATCAGTCGGCCCGGGAGGATGCAACGGCGTCGGGGCTAGGCCCAGATCTAGACCCCGAGATGGCAGACGTCATTGACGACGCCGAGTTCAGCTTGAAGGAGGGCCGCGGCAAGCCCGGAGCTGAGGAGATGCTACGCCCGAGCAAGCTGCTCTTCCAGACGATCGATTCCTTTTCGCAGCCCGTAAAGAGCGCCGCGGCGGCGACGGCGCAGAACACAGCCTCGAGCGATGTTTCGGACGTCGCCCAATCCGAGGCCAGCTCCGCAAGCCCGGACGCCGAATTGGTCGAGCAACCCGAGCGCGATTATGCCGCTGAACACCAGCAGCACCCAGGCCCGACTTCCGCGCCCAAGCACGTCCCCGAGCCGCAGCCCGCGCGCGTGTTCCACGTCGTGGCAGACGCGTCGGAGATGAACCACCGCGACTATATCGAGCGGTCCTTCTGGTACGGTCCTTACAATCCGCGGAAGCGGACTGCTTCGTATATGGACCTTACCGCGAGAGGCGTGTCGGCGAATATCGCCGACATATCGTCAAGGAAGCCGGAACAGCCGATGCGGATTGTCGAGGAACTGCGCGAGAAGGCCAATAGAGGGCCTACGCTCAGGCAGATCTGGGAGCAGGGACAGCAGCAACGTGCGCAGTAACTGGGCTCGTCGAGCGGACCTGCGCCTGACGAAGGGACATACCGGCGAACAGCTGTCGTCGTCACGAGCTAAGAAAAACGTGGGCCGCGACAACGGTTCCGGCATCCCCGCCAGGGTGCGCCCAACGTGTTGAACTAAGTGGTAGGTTCTGCGTGCGTGACAGCCGCAAACGGCAACACCACGTGTAAGGGTCACCCCACGTTCTCCGGAACGGGTCCAGCGCTTCTTTCCCTGGTGCGCATACCCAAATCCAACCACCCTTGCAATAATAGTATGGTACACCCTAGGATGTCAAAAGGAGGGGACCGCAAAACGTGAGCTCATCCTTGCTAGAACGGCGTGCATAGTTTGGGTGGTTTGCGCATGGCAGTTGCCACCACCGCGTCAAAGCCTTGGGCCCGATAACGTCCTTGTCTACGGATTGCCGGGTGGCCCGTATGGATCGGCTAGAAGCTGAACCTTTGTTCTGGCATCAGCAAACATTACGGAAGTAAACGTTTCCGTCCCCACGACCGTGCGTCCGGGGGCCATCCGATTCATGCATGGCTTTCATGCATGTAACGTTCAGGAGACATGCAGGAAGTTACTCGCCCAAGCCGTGGACATGTTTGGTGGTGAAATCTAAGTGACAGACATGCGGAAATCGACGTTGGCACCTTTGTTCTTTTCGTGGGAAGCAACATGTTCTGTTGTATGAGAAGAGGATGGACATTGAGTGACAGCATTCCTCGTATGCTTGGCGCAGCGCCGCAGGAAAATTTCGTGAAAGTGAGAGTGGGAGAGAGTTGCTGCTCACTGCTACTACCACTCCCAGAGAATCCTGCAATCGCCAGAAGTCTCCTCCCTTCAACCGAGCGAGGCCCGCTGCTCGCGAAAGTTCCAAGGGACAATGTTTGCGCTTCCATCAATCTGATGGGTTCGTTTGTTCCGTCTTTTTCAGTTTTTATCTACAATGAAAGATGTTGCTGCATGCGGGAGCCGGAACAAAGCGGGCCTGGATGCAACGCCAACGACAGCTGAACACGGAAATGCTCGTAGCACTTCTCTTTGCTTCAATGGCAGTCATATATTCTTTATGAAGCCTCTTGTTCCTACTCCTGTTTTTCTTCTCGTTGCAATTTCGGTCCCGTCATCTTCTTCCCCTCTACTTTCCGTCACTCCCAAAGTTCTTGCAGAGAGCAAACCCAGCATCCACCATGCCGCCCCAGAAACCCAACCCGCCGGGCAACCGCCGCCCGAAGAGAGCGGCGGCGAAGAAGGCGGCCGAGAAAAGAACCTGGGTCCGCGAGCCCGTTCAGACCCGAGAAGCTTCCCCTGCTGCCGACCCCTTCATGGCTCTTAACGACCCCGAGCTGAAGGAAGTCGTGGAAACCCCCCGTAGCCGTAGGGGCGCCGCCGCCGCCACCACCACCAAGAAACCGGCAGCACCCAAGAAACCCACGCCGCCCAAGCAGTCGCCCACCAGCGCCACGAAGAAGAGGCCGCATCCGGGCCACGACAAGGCGGCGACTACGACGACGGACGACGACGACGAGCCAGCGATCCCGACGCCGAAGAAGCAAAAGGGAGGCGACCCCCACCACGACCACCACCAGCAGCAGACGAAGCCGCAAAAGGCCCAACCCCTCAACCCGGAGGACCAACACGTCGACACGGACGACGAGAACGACTTCCCCGAGCCGCGCCCGGCGTACGTCGCGCACACGTACCCCCACATCCAAGACGGGCTGCGCGCCCTCGTCGGCTCGCAGTCGGCCCTGGACGACGCGACGACGGCGGCCCGGCCGGGCCTGATCCGCGCGTTCGCGGCGCGGCACTTCGGCTTCGCCGCGCTCTTCAGCGACGACGACGACGAGGTCCTCGCGCGGCTGCGCGGGGCCATGGGCCCGCACGCGGCGCTGCTGGTCGGGTGCGTCGCGGACGGGGGGCCCCGCGGCGTCGCGGGGTGGGTGGAGCTGTTCCGGGACCCGCTGGAGCGGCAGGCGCTGGTGTGCGCGGTGGTGGGGAAGGTGTTGGAGGAGCACGTCTTCGCGAGCCTGTGCTTCGGCGCGACCGAGGGGCAGCTGAGGGAGTTGCACGAGGAGATCGATTTGAAGTATAGGGACTACCCCGAGGATGGTAAGTCGCGCATCTTCCCCATCCCTTCCCCCATCCCTCGCTCGACGTGTACGAAGCACGGAGAGAACTGACGGCGAACGGACGACCCGCAGGCTTCACCCGCGTCCAGCGCCGCCACCGCCGCATCCGCGCCATCATCGACGCCGCCGGGCAGCAACCCCTCGGCCTCACCCCCAACTTCCTCCCCGCCGCCAAGCTGCTCGCGTGGCAGCTGCACGCCGTCCTCGCGCCCATCCGATCGCTCGGCGCCGCGGCCTCGCCGTCGCCGACCACGACGCGGGCGCAGGTGCACGCGCTGTACCGCATCGTCGCGCGCGCGGGGATCCTCTCTCTGCAGATGCGCCTGGACGCGGCCACGGTGTACCACGCGACGGGCGCGGGGAAGGGCGACTTCTGGAACGAGGCCGAGATGCGCGCGTTCAACCGGGCGCGGATGGTGGAGAGGAACCCGACGAGGGCCGGGGGGGAGGGGGGGTACGACGGCACGAGGGAGAGCGAGGAGAGGATGCGGAGGGCGCGGTATCAGCTGGCGTTGGTGAGGACGGCGATCTGGCCCGCGTGGAGGGCGTTCAAGAAGGGTGGGTGGGCGGCCGGCGATAAGGGGAGGGGGTTTAGGGTGTGCGAGTTGGGCAGGCAGTGGGTGAGTTTGAGGTGGGGCGAGCAGAGGACGTGGGAGGCGCCGGTGGTGGCTGAGGAAGTGGAGGAGCAGGCGAAGGGGAAGAAGGGCAAGAAGGGGAAGGCGAAGCCGAAGAGGGCGGCGGATGCTGGTGGTGAGGAGAATCCGAGGTGGGAGGAGTGGTTGACGATCTGGGCGGAGGGTCAGAAGGATCCGAGGAAGGTGTTGGAGGACGTCAAGGATTGGTTCTCGTTCAGTGTTCCGGGCAAGGAGCTTGAGGGCGAGTCGGAGGTTGTTTTTGATGATGATGACGATGATGAGGAGGAGATGTTGTCGGAGAGCGATTTTTAGGGTGATGGTTGTGGCACGTAGATACGTGCGGACGGTGATGGTGACGGACTTGGTTCACAGGTGTTGTGGTTAACGGCCGCGTTGTACGTTGATTGGTTTCTTTGTTGTTGCGTGGGTTTAATCATTTTGTTTCTGAAAATCAGCTGCTTCTTACTCTCCCCTTCTTTCGAAACGCAGGTGAGGCCGAATATGGTCGGGGTCGGAGAACTCTGCAATAGGTGACGGCGCACGCGGTGCGATGTGCAGTGGCGTCCCCGTTCAACAAACCCCAATGCATTGCTGCAGCAATCACTTACATAATTTGTATCCTGTACTTCGGACAAGGAGGGTCAAAGTAGATGAATCTATTCCAGACCGGCAAAATGCTCCACTGTCTCTCTTTTTGTTCTTGAGGTCAAGCATCGGTTGAACCATGACAGTGATTGCGCTTTTTGGTGGTGTATGCTTTTCCACAGAGGAACGTCACATGAATAAACGTGTCATGTAACGAGAGAGAGAGAGAGAGAGAGAGAGAGAGAGAGAGAGAGAGAGAGAGAGAGAGAGAGAGAGAGAGAGAGAGAGAACGAAGACGAACGTACCCATTCATTATCAGAACATAATGAGACAAGAAGCTCCTATAACAATCCCACTGCTTTTGAATACAGAAAAATCCTTCGATGCGAACGGGCAATACAGCTCTGCCATTGACAAACGAAACAAAGAGAATATCGTGCAGAGAACTCAATCCGGACTCGGAATATCCAGCTCAGTAAGATCTAGATTGTCTCGCCCGTGCTTCACGGCGGTAAAACTCTCACCAGCTGGTGGCGGTAGTTGGGGCAAGGAATGGTCCAAGTCTGGATTCAAATCGTGGATGTCTCGAAGTTTCAGATCGAAGCCTTCGGTTCCCTCGAAGTTGAAGAGGTCGTCAAAGAAAAAAGACTCATCCCCAACTTGAGACGCAACACCACACTCGCCAAAGCTTGGACCCAGTTCGGTGAAAGGCCTGTATTCTGCATTCAGGGACTGTACACCAAAGTCCGTTGCGTCTTCCGGTTGACCAAGAGACTGAGGCATGAAATTTCCATTTCCGGCTTGTGACTGCTGTGGGAAGTCTGGAAAGGTTGCTTCCAGGGTACCCAAAGAGCTTGGTCTCGGTGCTGCACTTGGCCCTAGGTATGTATGATGGCACACATCCGTTGTGGCAGAGACAGCGTGGATCATTTTGGAAAGATTCCAGCTGGGACGAGGCTCCTCGTTTCGCTCGAGTGAAGGTGGGCTATCCGCTCGAAGCAGATTTTGCGTATCCGAAGGTTGTCTGTCGAAGGAACCGGACTGATATCCAGAATCACTGGCCTCGCCGACACGACTCCGCGATACAGCATTGTGCTTTCCGAAGCGGTCTATGCCTCTCAATGGAACATCGGCATTTCCATTGGCCCGCTGGCTCGAAGGCATTGAAGGGTCCTCGGTCACTTCAGGCCGCCGATCCCGAGGCAAGACTTCATTCGAGTCTGCATCTGGAAGTCTCGATACCGGAGGTTCAATGTCGCTGCGCTGGAGATATTGAGGCTCGCGCCCAAGGTGTACTTCCTCTCGTATGGAGCGTAGGATATCTGGAAGCATCCTGTCTATGATGCTTTCCGCTCTCGCCTCCAAAACACTTCGTTCCATGTCCAGTAACCCTCTGATTCGATCGTGCAGGATTTGGGGCAGCCGATTTTGCATGATGTCATCGTACCGAGCGGCGGCATCATAGTCTTCGTCGTTTGTATCTGTTCAAAACATTTCAGTATTGGAGAAATCAGGCAACGTGCAATGGGTGAATCCGCGACAAATCTTACATGGGCATGGTATTTTCTGTTGAGAAACACAGTCGGGGAATATGATTTGCCACATCAACTTCCATTTCTCAATGTCTGGGAGACTCCTCTGTTGTCTTTGTTTGTGTTCATTCCTCTCTCTCGACCCGAATTTGCCTTCTGGACGTGGTCGAGATCCTGGACAGCCACTTTCACCTGAAGCATTTGGCCTGAGGTGAGTTGCCAAGTCTTCCAATACAATAAATTCTTCAAAGCACTCCGGACAGTGTATCTCCTTGAGAGCGTGTCTTCTGAAAAGGTGTTCCCTTTTGAATTTTTATTAGCACAGAAAGTTGCAATCAACTGCAAAAGTGAACATACTTTACTTTGCCCGCATCTATGAACCCATGGGAACAGGATTGAGGTAATCCTGAGATACGAGGAACTCTCTTTTTATATTGACAAGCAAATCGTTTTTGAGCACTCTTAGCTGAGTGAGGCGGAGAATTTGTGCGCTTACGTTTCGAGTCACGTTCGTGAGACTCATCATCATTTCCCTCTCCCGCTCCCAAGCTGGATAACACCCTCTTTCTTCCTTTTTGAGAAGGGGGGAAAAGAGTTGAGCCCGTAGCTACTGCCTCATTTGCTTGATCATTTGTCTCGTTTCCATCCCGACAGTCGGAGTTGGCCACGGAGAATTCATCTGCCGAGGTACAACCATCACTGAAAGCCTCTGAGAAGGTCCAGTCATCGTCGTATCCCAATATTTGTCGTATGCCGGAGGTTAAAAGAGCAACAATACTGTTTTCCTTGGAGTCCAGTAGCTCGTGAATCACATTAAAGGCATTGTTGTCCTTTGCAGAAACCTTAACGAGTTCCTCGGACATGGGTTGATCAGTATCTTCGGTAGGGTTTGCAAGTGTGTCGGTATTAGAATCTTTCCAAGAATCCTCAGAGATTGGAGAATGGCAGACGACAGCTGCGAGGTCCCTGACAACTTGGCTCCGACGATCTCCGTCATCGTCGATAATAGATTCTCCGAGCGCAGAATCTGACTCTCGATCGTTTGATGAATAAGAGAGTTTGAGGCTAGGGCTCTGACCTGCTCGAACATCGTGGAACATGTTGTGGTTTGCAAATTGAGGATGGAGTTGCAGGATCTGTCGGCGGTGTTCGAACACAAGAGACACATCCGCGCTTTGTATCTTCAAGTGATGTTGATTATAGAGGAGCTTTCCCTCAGACCACCTGAATATACAAGTGCCGCAGATTGGACAACAGCTGGTTTCCTTTTGTTGGCTGAGGGAGCCAATTTCGTTGAAGGGCAGAGCAAGCCACGGGCTTGGAGACAGAGTCCAGAGACTTTGTGTCTCAAAGTCCATGGTTGGTTGATCCAAGGACCCAAGGACACCACATACCATCGCGAAGCAGGCAAGAATGTGTTCTTCTTCGGATGTCCCGGGTTGCACAAGATGCTGGGTATGGATGTGTCTCGCAAACGAGTCCGGAGAGAGTTCTAGAGAGCATACAGGACAGATTGGATTCCCCGTGACCGGGTGGTAGCCCGCTTTCAAGAGTTCAGACCGCGCCCTAGTGCGGTCTTCTTCGGTGTGCGATAGTACATGGTTCGAGAGTTGAGTCGTATCGGTGCCTCGGCAGAAATTGCATCGCTTCAGAGGACACTGTGTGAGGCGGCACTTTTGCAGTGCCTTTAGCGAGTGTGGAAAGTCCGATTCGTGAGTCGATGCGTGAACAAGCATTAGATCCAAGGGGAAATTCTGCGCAGAACAAGTGGAGACAGGGCACGCGCATGGTTCGTCGCGTGCGTGTGCATATTGGACGTGTGCTTGGAGTTGGTTTTCGCCGCAAATAGCTTTGTTCCCTTTGAACTTACACGCAATGACCGGACAGTCGTATTGGTCATTCCATAAATGTCTTTGCATGTGGCGTGCAAGTTCTAGTACCCTTCTGAAGGGCCTCTTGTTCTGGCATGCGGGAAAAGTGCAGGAGAAAGGCACCGAAATGTGGACAAGCTCTGGCTTGATCTGCGAGGAAACTTCCGAAGAAATTTCAGATCGAGGCACTGGATCGGTCGCTACAAGGCTCTCCGAGTATCTTGTAACCATTGGAGGGAAGGTAGAAGGTTTGTAGGTGCCAAAATTTGATGCTCTGAATGTGTCAATCAATGCTCCCTCTGCACTCAAGCGATGATGGGTCACAGACCTGCAGCCCCAAGGGTAATTCTGGAGCCCAACTGAATGCATGCGAGTACCGCGCTCCCAAGGAGTGGCCGTCACGCAAGGTTCCCGTCCTGAGCCGTCCATGCTCGTACGGAGAAAAGTCTGAGCGGTACGTACCTGTGGAAAAATAAGCGGGTAACGAGCACAGGGATAATCTGAGATGGAAGCTCACACAATCCAGTGTGTGTGGGACAAAAAGGACCCGAGAGTTAGCGGGAGAGGAAACAGATCATCAAGGCTGGCGGGTCCTTTACATCCTGTGGACAAATTTGCACGCATTTGCGTGGATTCATGTGCGTAAGCCGCAGGGGTACGAATGGCAAGCCAATGGGAGTCTGCCTACCCTTGTCATCCGCGACCAACATCTTTGAGTTACAGGAAACATCATATGCACAAGAATATGTTCTTTCCCAAGGGTGGGGGGGTTTTTTTTTTCGCAAGTATTGCTCATAACAACATGCATAAACCGTGTCGAGACCAGCATCGCCTGTACAGGTAGTCTGTATGGTATATACATACAAGCCCAACCACTGACACAAGCCCGTAGCCACGCCGCAGAGACGATGACGCACCGAGCCAGACGCGAAACCCGCAGCCCAAACCTCACGATGAGACACCACCCCCTCCCGACCCTTCCACAAAAAGCCTTTTTCCCCAGAGATCAAGACAACCAGTCAGTGCAGTTCCCCCCGCAGTTCGTCGCAGCGCCGGCGTCGGTGGCAAATCCGCCCCCGCTTCTTCGTGTTGGTGTTCGTGAAGGAAGTCGTTCAAATCGAAGTCGTCATCGTCATCGTCATCCAGCTGTCCCCCTCCCCCACCTCCTCCTCCTCCCCCTCCCTGAAGCAACGTTCCGTCGTTCGCCCAACCGCCGGCGAAATCCGTCGGCGAGCGGTCCTGCTGCGGCTGCGGCTGCTGTTGCATCAACGCCATCATCAGGCCGTCCGAGCCCCAAACGGGATAATCGGCAGCGGTGCGACCACTGTCGTAAGGGTTCGTAGGAGCAGGAGGGGTCTGGCGGCCGTGGTGGTAATTTCCTGCATCCTCCAGCGGCTGTTTTGACGGGACCGCCGGCTGCCGCCGGGTTTGGGACGGGGACCCCAGCGACTCGGCCTCCGCGGAGTAGTAGCCCGAATCGTTGGTCGTGCCGACGGGCGTTTCGCGAGGGCGATCGAGGCTGCTGCCGTGCTGGGGCGTTGGTGGCGTGGGGAATGTTGTGGGGCGGTCGGCGGAGGTCCGCGACGTGGGCTGCTGTCGTTGCGACGGGCCTGACGCGGGGAAAGGCTGCGGAGCGGACGTGGACGTGTTCGATCGCGCATAGTCTGGGGGAGGGGCGAAGCCGCTTTCCCTCATGACGTCGCGAATAAGCTCGGGGAGCATGTCGATCGGTTCGTCCGGGACATGCTCATCCGTACGGTCGTGGTTACGGCGGCCAGCAATCATTTTGGCGTAGCGTTCCTGTATCTTCTCCGGTAGCATCGCGTACTGAAGCGCCTGGAAGCTGGCGAGCTGGCAATGTTCCGAGGTGGACGTATTGTCGTCGTCGAGATCTGAGGGGTTTGTGTAAGTGACAGGACTGCAACGACACTGCGATAATCTGCGGTCGGGCGGGGGCATACATACATGGTGAAGGGATGATTCCTTGCGCCGCCATGTCCGGAAAAAGAATGTGCCAGAAGACTGTCCATTTCTCCTCTTCCGACGTATTCCTCCTGGATTTCTTTTTAAGACGCTTCTCTTGCTCGGAGCCGAACATCATGTCGTGGAATTTCGTTTTCGCATCGCTCGGCATCTTTTCACGTGAATGCTTCCGGAAAAGATGTTCCCTGAGGACAGAATGCACGTAAGCGGAATTTCCAGCAATTCGAGCCTGCGCGCGTGCACGTACTTTACTCTAGTTGAGCTCGCAAATCCGTGGGTGCAGGTGCTGGAGGGTAACGATTGTCTGGAGAATCTTTTGTGGTACGGGCAGGCGAAATCCTTCTTAGCCTCGGTGCCGGCCGATGTGGAACAGTGGCGTTTGACTCCGCCGTGGGCGTCGCCTTGCGGGATGGAGGTGGACCGTTCGCGTCGTTTACCTTGCGCCGAGGCTGAAGCCGGGTCGCACTGTTCCAAAGAGTAGGGGGCATTTCGGGCTTCTCTTGCGTACAGCGGGAACGGCTCCTCCTTCGGCTCGCTCAGAGTAAACCTCCGAAGAGGGTTGAAAGTCGAGGCGCCAGGCTGCGGTGGCCTGGCCAAATCATCTGGTAGGTCAAGTTTGTGTCCGCCGTTGGTGGGTCCGTGAAACTAGTATCTACTGTTAGTCGACTGTCAACACTTATTGGATCATAAGGCGTACCGCGGCGTCAGATGCTTGAAAAAACTGGAGGTTACGTTGTGACAGCTGTTTGGCTCGCCGGTATGCGCCGCCTCCTCCTTCCCCAATCGGATGTGGTGACCGCGAGTGGGGGCGGTCCATGGAGCGGGGGCTCGATCATCCGCATCCAAGCCTTCAGCCTCAGAAGCTCTAACCTCGATGTCAATCCGTGCTGCGTGGAAGATGAAAATGATGTCGCGGCCAGTGTATCCTTGAGTGAAGCAAAATGGAGGATGAAAGAACGAGAACGCACAAGCGACGATTGGGGGGAAGGGGAGGGGTTGAAATACGCAGAGCATGCTGATTTGGGTCGTCGTGGCGGTGTGGGGCCCCATAGCACGCAGCCGCGAAGAACACTAGTATATGTCAGCCACAGCCACAACCTAGGGTGACGACCTATCACGACCTATCACGACCACCTTATATAAGCAGTGGGGGCCGAGGTATTGTTTCAGAGGGTTACACAAGTATCCATCCTTCGCAAACCATGCCGCAAGAGAAACTATGCAGCTGTGGCTTACAATCATTCGGGGATAACGAGCATCAAAGGGGAATATTCTTATCAGATTGATGTAGGGCTGGGCTAAAGCCACATCGTGAAATATTGGGAGAGAAACGATGATGACACATTCACGAAGAGGGTGTGAAAGGGCTCTGCACCGAGCCATATCTGCGCCTGGAGTTAGCAACAAGACAACAAAAACATACGACAGCAATGAACTGACCCTTGGGGACATTGGCTCCCGAGCGCCACGCTGCCACTTCTCATATAGCAAATCTTTGCTTCCGCACACGCATCGCTCGTGCAATTCGGGCTCATCACGCTACCCTTACCCTGATATGTGTTGAAGATGCTAACAAGCGTGCGATTCGTCTCCATCGCTTCCGTCACGCGGTGCCAGAAGGTAGCATTGAGCGGCGCCTCTGCAGGCCAATCGGCAGCGAAGCCATACGCACCTCTCGTCGAGTACTCCAGGCTATACGTCGGACCTGTGCTGCTCAAGTCTGGGAAGGCCGAAACGTTTGCGACAAAGGTCCAAGCGTCCATGATGTCGAAGGTGCCGGTGTCGACTTCGTACAACCGGAAGCCGGAGTTGAGGTTGGTGAGCGGCGTGACGGAAGGCCCGATCCAGCCGGACGTGAGAGCGTGCTCGGCGTCGCGCACGGTACCGTTGTTGGCGTAGTAGATCATGACCTGGTCCTCATGGGTGTGGCCGAAGAAGACGTTGGCAATGACGTGAGGGCTGTAGCGGTCGACGATCTGGTAGAAAAAGTCTGTTGGGTTCGGCAGAGGGTTCGTGCCGTCCCAGCCGGAGAGGAAGTGACCCATGATCCACACCCGCTCACCTGCGTCTTCTGCGTCGTGGAGCTCGTTAATCATCCATGTGAACATTCCAGAATTGTCGGGGTCAGTCGTGTTGATCAGAGTCAAGAAGTTCGAGTTGTACCAGAAATCTGTGTTGAAGGTAATGATGCGCAGGCCGTAGTGATTCTCGATGCTGTAAGCGCCATAATGCAGACGCGCTTCAGCGGCTTCCTCGGGGCCGATCCAACCCTCGTGCTGCCACAGACTAGCAACATGGTCGTAGTTCCACGATTGCTGCTGACCAAGCGGACCGGGCAGATTGTGGGGAAAATCAATGGCTTCTGGGTTGCTGTCGTGATTTCCCAGCGCCGCAAAAACAGGCCCTGTCACGTACTTCTTGAGCATACCATAGACGCTCGTCTCAGTGTATTCAGTATATGCCCGGGAGAGTTGAGTTTGCGGGTCATGTGAAACGAGATCTCCGGTGTATACTGTCCAAGCCAAAGGAGCCTCTTTGCCGGTGCCTGTGAGGGGGCCAACAGCTTGTAGAGCGGCGAGACCGAGGTCGTACGGCGTGTCACACTTGTAAGCTCCAAAGAGAGGAGCAGGAAACGAAACTTGGCCGGAGCCGAGGGCTGGGTTCTCCACATTAGTTCGGCAGCACATGCTCGCCGAGCAATTCGCCTCAGATGCGGCAGAATAGCGCGGGTCGAGGTGAATATCTGACATGTGCAGCACTTTGACCCTGTTTCCACTGGCCTTGGGTGCTGTGGCATTGGCAGGTTTCGGCTTTGGGAACAGCGTGGTCGTGTCCAACGGAGCAGTCTTCTGTTTGGGACAGAAAGTGCTGCTTAGCGAGTTGCAGATGTAGCGGCCATCTGATCCGCCCAAGTTCGCGAATCTCAAGACCTGAGTCCATATGGAGCCAAACGTGTTGGCGGCGAAGTTCTCTTCGCACGTGGTGTTCGAATGGAGCCGGTACTTCTTGCAAAGGTCAACCATCGCATCGGGAACTTTGAGAGGAGCGTAGAGTGCAGCCGGTCTGGCGACTTCTAATGCGGCGATGCATTTCGAGCAGTTGCTTGCGGTCTCATTATCGTCGATGATGGTGGAGATGTTCGTAAGGATGGCATTGAAAAGGGCCTCGACCGCATCAGACGTCAGATTCGCGACGGGGTCCGGAAAGAAGACAGGATCAATGTCTTGGTCAGGGATTGTGTCGGGATGGGTGAGGTTGAGCGGAAAGGTGAGATTTAAGACGGGATCATGGATTGCGGGTTGAGGTTCCTGCGTCGTTGACGGCGGCAGATAATAAGAGGAGAAGGCGGAGGTGGGGAAACCGGCGGGTGCTACATAGGTCGAAACACCAGGGGCTGGGCGCTGCATAGCAGCAGAGCTCAGGGCGAAATGGATCATGGAAACAGCTCAAGGACCACGTTCCAAGGGGCTGTCTCGCTCACTCGCTTTTGTAGCATCTTTGGTTCAGGTTCCTTGGTACCGAGCTCGAACTTGGTGGGGGACAAAGATGGCGAATGTTGTGGTACGGTATTCGCACGTGTGCGTAAGCGAGAATCCGCGCCCGGCGCACCTGGCGAATCTGTCAACTCCGCTCATTAGCCCCCTGTTCACCCCGTTGCCCGCCATTCACAGCTCTCGGATCCAACACGATGGCGGAAGACTTGCTGCACCGAAGCTTAGTATCAATTCTAAGCGAAGTCAATCACCCGCACCTTGTATGCGATTCATCAACTCAGGCGTTGCAGCAACATCGTCCATCCACAGCTGGATTTTCTCGGGAAATGGAAAACTCCTGTACACAATCCCTCTTCATGTAGCTCAATCCGAACTGCCACTTACTGCCGCGAAGTGCTCTAGGCCGATAGCATACCTTGACTCGCGAGGAATCCAGATATATGTCACGTGCTGTCATTGGTCTGTGCGTTCAATTGGGATACTCTAACCATATTTCCTGCGCGAGCTCCTATAGCTCTCTTGGCTTTTTTTTCCCTAGGTATCTCAGGGGAAGTTCCACTTCTGTTCTCGTCATCATCGAGGCCCAGAGCTTGGAAAAGCCAAGGGCTCGCACACATCCGAAGCGCGAGAGGCCGAAGACCCGCTAAACCCGAAAAGCAGCCATGACCAATAAAGTTAACCACCTCATTTATTTACACAATTGCCTTGTAAGAGGTGCTGGCAAGCCTCCACGCCCAGACTCGGCAACAAAAATTGGCGTCGCTCATTACTCGGTCCAGTTTAGCGCCATGACGGCGGGAGCGGGGACCCATGTGGAGCTTTCATACCATACGGTGGAAGCTCGCAAAGAGCGAGCTTCCGAGCAAATATAGCACAGAGCCGGATTTAACAATATATAAATCCAAACCCCGCTTAACAACATAAGAAAAGCAGTATCGACAGGTGAAAAAGCAGAACAGAACCACCTGGACTTTCCATCATTTGCCTTCTTCTTATCAGGACGGTCCAAGTTATCCACTTCAACGAGAAATGGCTTCCACAATCCTGCTCAAGGGTGGCACGCTCCTCATCCACCATGACGACGATCACGTCGTCCCGACCAAGGCCGATCTCCTCATCGCCGGCAACACAATCTCCTGCATCGCGCCAGACATCCCCGAGAAGGCTATCGGAGAAGTAATTGACTGCACCGACAAAATCGTCAGCCCCGGCTTCATCGACTGCCATCAGCACGTCTGGCAGACCCAGCTCAAGGGCCGCCATGCCGACGAGACCTTCTTGGAGTACATGCCGTCAGGTTATAAGTCAAAACCGATCAACACCCAAGACCAGAAGCTGACGATGCCGCCAAGGCAACTTCCAATCCTCCAACTACACCCTCTCCGACTTCTACTGGGGCCAGCTGGGCGGCTGCCTCGAGCTCCTCAACGCCGGCACGACCACCGTCCTCGATCACGCCCACATGATCACCTCCCCGGAAGTCGGTAAGTAAAACATCACCGCGCAGACCCACCTTCACAACCCCCCCTCCTCCCCCTCCACGATACCGCGGCGGCGGCGGTGGCAAAAAAAAAAAAAAACGCGTGAAAAACCCTCCGACTCACCACCTCCACCCACCCAGCCCCCACCGCCATCTCCGCCACCCTCACCTCCGGCATCCGCTCCATCTTCGCCTTCGCCCCCACCGCCCAAATCGCCAGCTGGTTGCCCGCCATGACCTTCTCCACCGCCGCGGACGGCTCCATGCTCGCGCCGTGGGTCCTCGAGACCTTCGCCTCGCTCGCCGCCCGCTCGCCCTTCGGCCCCGGCGACGGGCGCGTCGCGCTCGGCCTCGCCTTCGACGGCTGGTACCTGCCGGAGGCGGCGTGCCGGCCGCTCTTCGCGGCGGCGCGGCGGCACGGCGTCGGCCTGCTGACGGCGCACTACGTCCGCAACGCCAGCCAGTCGACGTACTCGCTGCCGGAGAAGCTGCGGGCGTGGGGGCTGCTGCCCGGATCGAACGCCGACAGCACCACCACCGCCACCACGACGGACAAGACGGACAAGACGGACAAGACGGACGACGACGACGACGACGACGAGACCGACATCGCCTTCCCCACCGTCCTCCTCTCCCACGCCAACGGCGCCACGCCATCCGACATCGCCATCATGAAGGCCCACGCGGGGACCTCCTTCGCCAGCACGCCATCCACCGAGCTGCAGATGGCGCTGGGCCGGCCGCTCGCCTTCTCCTCGCACCACCACCCCTCCGACCCGTCCGCCGACCCCTTCCCCATCGCCTGCGCCGGCAACGACTGCCACTCCGCCGGCGGCGGCGGCAGCCTCGCGTCCGAGCTGCGGCTGGGCCTGCAGGCGGCGCGGGGCGAGCGCAACCAGGCGTACATCGACGCGGGGGCGGTGCCGCGGAAGGTGTGGCGGACGGTCGAAGACGCGTTTAACCTGGGGACGGTGAAGGGGGCGAGGGCGCTGGGGTTGGAGGGGGTGACGGGCAGGTTGAGGGAGGGGGAGAGGGCGGATGTGGTGGTGTGGAGCGGGACGACGCCGGGGATGGTGTGCGCGGCGCAGGAGGATCCGGTGGCGGCGGTGGTGATGCATTCGGGGGGCGCGGGGGATGTGGAGGTTGTGGTGGTGGATGGGGTGGTGAGGAAGAGGGCGGGGAGGTTGGTCGAGATGGAGGTGGAGGGGGATGTGAGGGAGTTGGTGGGCGGGAGGGAGAGGGTCGGGTGGGGTGACGTGGCGAGGGAGTTGTTGAGGAGTCGGGAAGCGTTGAAGAGGAAGTGCGAGGGGGTGGATTTCGAGGCGGCGAGGGAGGTGTTGATGGAGACTTGGCACGTTGATGCGTCGAAGGTTGTGGATGAGGTTTAGTTTGAGGTGTTTCCGCTGTTCGAGTCTAAGACAATGGTTATTCCCGGTCGCACGGCGGGTCGTCGTGGGGCTGATGACTGGTTACAAAAGACTGCAGTGTAGCTGGTGTGATAAGGTCCGGGCTAATAATAGCAAGTTCTTCGCGACGTTCTGGTTCAGGGTCTACGGATCCACTGTCCCGTTAGAAAACATGTTATCTCGCCGCGCGTTGCGTGATCCCAACCGGGTGGTGCGCAGCGTGAGTCGCCTCCCAAAGGGACCACGACAATCAAAGCGCGCATACTTTGATGCAGATAAGAAGCAAGATTTTCACCCCCTATGCTTATGGTGATCCACACATATCTCGCTAAGTGCGGTTCGTTGCCACTCCTAAACTGTTAGGTACCACATAGTGAGCCCATCTGGACTATAAATTCAGGTCGCAAACTCTGCCGTCGACAACCCAACTCAAGCACAACCTCGAAGCCTCTCACCTTCACCTTTTGTCTGGTTTCGCAAAATGGCCTCAGACAGCAGTCGGTCGACCGTCGTGTCCCTCGAGTCCCAACCAACGACTCCCACGCCACAAAATTCGCCCAACAAGCGGCCTTCTCTTTCGCGAAACAGCTCTTCCTACAGCAAGTTTTTCGTCGAGACTCCTCGGGCCATGGCTTCCGGTAAGCTTTTTCGTCTCCCTCGGATCTTTAGCTCCTGCTAACAGACACTTCCAGGCATCTGGGATTTCTGCAAATACGGTCCTGAGATCCCCGACTCCGAAGAGCGGAGGCTCAGCGTGGTGCCTGCGGACCCAGCAAAACGCCGCTTGCCCTGGAAGAGGTGGGAAGGGTATTGATGTTAATCGTGATGCTGGTCATCTGATTCTTGCATTCGATTCGATGTCACGGGGTTTTTGTGGTCGATAGAGGAGTTCGCTGCTTTTCGTTTCGGAAAACTAGAGTGCTAGACTACGGGAGTAATCGTAATAATGATCCGTCCTTGTGAGTTGGCAGATTTTTGTGGGTGCAGCGGGCAGTGTGGCGTGTTATGTCAGAGTTGCGCAGCCCTGTGAGACTGCGAAGAGCACCCTTCGTCTCCCTTGCGTTGGAAATGCGGTGCCTCATCAGGCAGGCAGCCAGGCAGGCAGGTGCGTGAAAGATATCGGACAGACAGCTAATAACGTGTGGACAAGGTGATTGACGTGTTTCCTGCCTAGTAGGGTACCGTCAGCCAAGTACCCTCTGCGCACTTTCCGGGTGATGCTCGAAGGGACGGTCTTCGGTTCTCGTGAGTAGAACTGCGTCGACGCCTGGCGGCCTGACGAGGGGTTGTCAGCCTTTCAGGCTCGCTGCAGCGTCAAGGTTGGCTGCGAGATGAGGTATGAGAGCGGAAGGCGATGGAAAGGCGTCGCGGCTTCGCGACGGTTCGGTGATTTGCAGCTCCGCAGCAGCAACGCGCGCATCCACCGCCCGCCCGCCCGGCGAAATCGCGGGATCTCATGTGGCCCGTGCGAGCAATGACATATGATGGGCCTGATGATTGTTGAAGCGCTCCATGTCGCACTGTCCAGAGCCCCTCCATCTTCTCAAGTCCACTTAAGACCGAGGCACGCGTCAACCGCAAGCCGACAAGCTTCATCGTTCTGTTCTGAGCTCCTGCCTCTACTTGGCCGCGAAACAAGCCCCGACTACGCGTTCAATTGAGCAAACAAACAGCTATCCTGCGCCGATCCGAGCAGCGAAGCTTCCGATCACCACACTTCGAGCGTCCACCGCCACAACGATGGAGCGCACCCTCGAGGGCTCCTGCGCCTGCGGGCGCAACCACTACGTCGTCCAAGTCCCTCCCGCCTCCGACCAGCTCGCCTCCGTGCTCTTCGACAGCAGTCTCCGAACCCGTAAGCGACCCATCCTACCATCCGCAAGCTCCCCACGCCCGAAACCACAACCACTAACAGTACACCGCATCGTCCAGGCCGCCACCAGGGCACACCCTTCAGTGCCTTCCTCCGCGTGCCGCTGAGCTGGTACCGCTCATCCGCCGAGCCGCTCTACCCGGACGAGCCGCTCTCCCTCATCCGCCGCACCTTCCACGAGCCGCAATCGACGACGCCGATACTAACACCGCCGACCGGCCTCCGCCGCCAGTTCTGCGGCTTCTGCGGCACCCCGCTGACGTCCTGGCACGAGCGCACGCGCGAGGACGCCGACTTCATCTCGCTGACGCTGGGCAGCCTGCGCGAGCAGGACGTGCGCGAGCTCGAGGATATGGGCCTGTTCCATGGGGATGGTGTAGCGGTGTCGTCGGATGACTCGGGCCTCATATCGGCGCCGGCGAGCAGGGCTACGACGCCGCCGGGTGGCGCTGCAACAGGCACGCAGTCCCAGCCGAGACTGACGCGGGAGGTCTTTGGGCCGTTGCAGGTCACGCCGGGACGGGGAGCGCCGTGGTTCGAGCGGTTGGTGGAGAATAGTCGGTTGGGAACGATCAATAGGACGCGCGGAGGCTATGCGTCGGACGATGGCTCCTATCGCGAGGAGTGGGAGGTGGTGGAGTTTGCCAACGATGAGGGCGATCCGATGGAGACGGAGACTGTCACTACCGGAAAGAGGAAGTTGTCGTCGTGATTGCTGCATGTTTTGCGTGGGGGATCAGTAGACGGTTCGGTGGTGGCATTATTGGAATCATGGGTCGCATCTTGCTGGAGCTACTGTGGGCGTTATGAGCTGGCTATTAGGTCTACATCACACTCGGTGCAGTCGTTGAATTGGTCGATCTGACCCTCCTTTCGTTCTTCACCTGTAAACAGATCTTGTCGTAGAAAACGAGGAACAGTTGTTCTGCTTGTGATTACTGTTTACAGTCCCTACGGGCTCAAGTACACCCTCTTAACTTGTCCAAGCTGTATGACCGCTTTTCAGGCCATTCGAGTGGAGATGTATTGTAGTAACGCAGCAAGCGCTATGCTTAGCATAGTGCGCAAAGCTGGTTTGAGCCGACTTGTAGAAGGCCACGTACGGTACCGGCATGTCGCAATAGGTATTTCGTTTCCGCCTTGTGAGGCAATGGCATATCGAGTCCACATTCTGTACAGGGTGAATGCGACAGAAACGAGAGCGACTGCAAACGTGCCGGCCAGCGTCGGTTCGGAGCTGGAACTTGCGATCTGCGCAGATCCTTTTCAGGCGGCGCAGTGCTTCCAGGCTGACCCTTCGCCACCCAGTTTCTCCTGGGGCTATGATATATCTTTGTTTCCATCCGAGACTGTTTGGACTTTCCGGTATTCTTCCTCCAATTTTCGTTGCATTTCGAAATCGAGCATACGTTCGCGCTTCAGGTTCTGCTGTTCGAGGTCGCGGATGACACCGGCATGCATTGCCTGAAATTGCATTAGTTGGTAACAACGCCATGGCACATATGCGCTGAGCATACCGCTTTCTCGGCCTTCTGTTGGTAATGCACCATGATAACGATGCCGATGGCGCCGGCGGTGGTGCCCAGAAGGGTGAGCTTAGAGGCCGTGGACATGATGGCGGAGGAGAACAGCACTACACCCACAGGGTCAGGGGATCGCTCCGCAGGAGGAAGAGTAGCCGATCGAGAGCGAATAAGAAACGAGAAGGTGGTGCGAGGGACGAGACGGGCCGGGATATTTTGAGATTGGCGGGCGTCAGGCGCCGCACTCACCGCCTTGGAGGCTTGGCTCGAGCTCCACGCGGGCAAGCACGACCGACGAGGGCGGGCGCTGCAACTCCAGTCGCAGCTCCAAGCATCGGGCACCTTCGACCTTTCTCGCGACCATCCAACCCACCTCGTCATCGATCCCTCCAACATTCCGGCACCATGGTGCGTCCAGCTTCGCACCCCGCCCCCGGCTTGCTCCCATGCTGACCTGCCTCTCGCAGTCCGCCCAGAACTCCGCGGGCATTCAGACGCTGCTCGACGTAAGCTAGCCCGAGTTGCGGGTCCATGTCAACCACACCGAGCTCACAGCAACGCACAGGCCGAGCGTGAGGCTCAGAAGATCGTCCAGAAAGGTCGGCATCGAGACATCCCCTCCAGACATCAGCCAGGCTAACCTCTCCCCAGCCAGAGAATGTATTTCAGTTCCGATCCCCCACCGCCGCTCTCGGCGACGACCGTCTCGAACGCACCTTATCTGACCGCATCCCGCAGACCGCACCAAGCGCGTGAAGGACGCCCGTAGCGAGGCCCAGAAGGAGATCGACGAGTACAAGAGCAAGAAGGAAGAGGAGTTCAAGGCCTTTGAGACGGAGGTACGACCCGAGCGATGCCCGTTACGATGAAATGCGGCGTGCGAGAATAGCCCACGCGACTAACGATAATTTTCCACTACAGCACTCCAGCGGCAACAAGAAGGCCGAGGAGGAGGCAGACAAGGCGACGGAGGTCAAGCTGCAGGAGATCAAGGAAATCGGCGGTAAGGGTGGCAGCTCGGTCGTCGACCAGCTGCTCGAGGCCGTCACCAACGTCAACGCGGAGCCCGTGTAGAAGGGCCGAAAACACTCTCAGCATTTACTATGGTTATCCTCTGAAACGCATCATGTTGTCCTGTTCTGATCATGTATGAGCTGATGGCTCCCTTCTTCTCTACACGCAGTGCGAGGCTTTCGACGTGTCCGCACTTGTCGCGTCGATTGTGTTCATAGAGTCGGCCTGTATCATAGATGTTGCGAGCTGCTTTGGCACGGCGCAGCTGGTATGAAAAGGCAGTCTGTTTATCTGCGACGTGATCCATCGTCGTGAATGCAAGCAAAGTAGTGAAGCGCATCGTGGGTTTCCATCGTCATCTCAATTCGGGAATTCAAAAACATTTCCGCAACGGTCACCCGTGTGCTCATGCAGCAAGCTTTCGGCAATCATCGACAAGGGAGCTCGTGCAAGGGACCTTGTGCATGGGGGTGCCAGCCTACGTCATCGCGAAGAACATCACCCGGAGCCCCAAGACGCAATCGCTACTTTCTCTGACAATTTCTTCACAAGTCTCGCACTATGCTACTTTACTGCACACAATGACCTCCGCGCTGCTGATACGGCGCCAGACCATTGGTTTCCTGGCCAAGGAGCTGCGCACATCTTATCGCACGATACACAGCTCGCCCGTCACTCGAGCATCGGACCCACGCATCGACGACCTCGACTTGGGGCACGAATACCGCGATGAGTTCGCCGCCTTGAGAGACAAATATGGTCCGTACATACCTAGTAGCGCTCCCACCACTATACGAGCGCGCCCACCCACCCATCCAGCAACTAACACCACGCAGACAAACCGGTACGCCCGCGACAAACTGCCTGCTATCTATACCACCCACCCACCCTCCCACCCATCTGAGCCCTCCAATCCGCTTTCACGACCCACGACTGGCTGACACACTCTCGCGGCGCGCTGCTTGTCTTGGGGTTGACAGAAATACCCAATCGTCCTCGCACACGGCCTCTTCGGCTTCGACGAGCTGCGCCTCGCCGGCCCGCACCTGCCGGGCTTACAGTACTGGCGCGGCGTGCGCGACGCGCTGGAGGCCAACGGCATCGAGGTCATCACCACGGCCGTGCCGCCGTCCGGGTCGATCGAACAGAGGGGCGCGAAGTTGGCGGAGATGATTGCCGAGCGGGCGAGGGGGAAGAGCGTGAACATCATTGCGTGAGTGAGCTGGGATCGGATCGGAATTGCGTGGGTGCAAGCTTGGGAATTGTGTGCTGATGCGGTGTGGGGAGCAGGCATAGTATGGTATGGTTGGGCTTGCTTGGTCAATGTGTGGGTGACTCGGCAGGCTTACGAGCGAACAGGGGTAAGGTTCTCCGTGGTTGCGAAGCAGGTGGGCACGGCTGATGGGACTACCGAGCAGAGGACTGGATTCACGGTACATGATCAGCCAGCTGAAACCGCCGAACGTCGACGTCAAGTCCCTGACCACCATCGCGACACCGCACCGCGGCTCGGCCTTTGCGGATTGGATGATGGACCAGATCGGAGGTACGCGCGTCCGGCTACTTCTGGGGGATCACGAGCGGTGGTGCTAATGCTTGGTGCCAGCGGAAAACCTGCCCAAGGCGTACAGCGTGCTGAAGTTCTGCAGGCTGGAGACGGGCGCCTTCGCGCAGCTGACCCGGAAGTACATGCAGGAGGAGTTCAACCCCAGGACTCCGGATCGCGAGGGCGTGAAGTACTACTCGTACGGCGCCACGTTGGAGCCGGAGCGCTGGTCGAGCTTCAAGCAGTTGCACGATCTGGTCGCGATACTGGAGAACGCGCCAAACGATGGGCTTGTCAGGTATCCGCGCTTCTCTGTAGTCGAATTGGTCGGTGGGAGCTTACATGCGTTCAGTGTCCCGAGCAGTAAGTGGGGGACGTATAAGGGCACGGTCTCAGGAGTCAGCCATCTGGACCTCATCAATTGGACTTCGAGGGTGAAGTGGATGCTTTACTCGTTGATTGGCTACAAACCGAGGTGAGTTGGTTGCCGTAGATATTGGGGCCCAAATTAATGGCAAAGCAGTTTCAACGCGATAGCGTTCTATTTAGATATCTGCGGTAAGATATCCCCAGATGCTCGCGTTCTCTGGCTTATTTGGTTACAGATATGTTAGCCAAAGAAGGGCTTTGACGTGGCTCCGCTGACTGCACGTCGCATGAGAATAGTCAAGTGAAACACCAGACCATAGCATCATATCTTCTCAACTGCGTGCAAATCTACAGTTTTCATTTGCTGCGATAGAGCTTGCACGACTTTACACATGCTGCAAGGCGCTTCATCCAATGCATTCATACGTTCATTGGCTGCCGTTGCTGACGGTGGCTTGCGCGCAGTTGCGACAAGTGTGCCTTGCGCGCAGCTGCGCTCCCGAATGCGCCCTCTAAGCGCATCTGTGACCGGCCTCATCATTACATTGGTCATCAACAGCTAAAAGCAAGGCAAAGCCGCCATTCACATTGCATTTGCCTGCAGAGCCCCTTCGTGCCTAGCCTTTGAGAAGTCCTTTTCACCCGAGCTTGCCGTCCATCATTTCCAAATCATCAGGTTTTCACTTGGGGAGTTCTGATTTTCTGTCGCTACTACATATCTCTTCGACTATGGCCAGCATCTCTGACCGTAGCGACTACTCCAACCCTGACAGACACGCTGGTATGCCCCCTAGTCATGTTTCTTAGATTAATGGCAAAGACAAGCCCGCCTTTGATTTTATTCACGAGCTTACCCATATTCCAGGTCCTTTGCCGTTGTCTTCTACCATGCATGATCTCGCCAAGGCCAAGACCAAGGCCAACGAAGATGGAGATGATATCGATTCGGCTTATGGCTCCTGCCATAACGGTTATTACGGCAAGAGTCCTGGCTCGAGAGAACAGCACTCTACGAGAGTCTCGAAGAGTGACACTGATATTCTGGCTCTCCCGGAAACCGGCCTTTTCGATACCATGCTATGGAGCTATGAAGCGGAGCAGGGTCAACACCAGACCGATTGGTCACAAATCGGAGATGCCATCGGGCAAGAATGGCATGATTCTCCAAGGGATCCTACCGTGCCTGTCCTCACGGACTCCGCAATCGGTTCCCCGGCAGATTCGCCCTCCTCGCCCAACCCCTCTGATGCAGACTCGGAAGGGACATCCGAGGGTCGGAAAGGATCACCAAGTCCATCTGAGACGAACCCTTCTAACGGTAATTCAAAGGCAGTGCACAAGCGTGTCACTCCTGCCGATGATGATGATGACGCCGACGGAAGAGCTGGGAATGAAAGAGTTCGTCCATCGGATACGAGAGTTTCTGCCGAAAGACGATTGGCCTGTCCGTATTTCAGGAGGTCTCCGAGGACACAGATGATCTCCCAGTCCTGTCTCCCACCTGGATTCAGTAGTATCAACAGCATCACAGAACATCTCTTACACGAACATTCCCTGCCGAAATCGTCCTGCCCCAAGTGTTTCGAGTGTAGCAAGGACCAAGCCACGTTGGCGCTACACATCGCCACCGAGTGTCCAGGACATGGGGATCCTCCATCTGCCAAGTTCAAGCCTGAGCATCGAGAGAACCTCGCTAGCGTTTCAGCCGAGGAAAGCTCTAGGATGGAAAAATGGGAAAAGATGTGGAAGATTCTGTTTCCCGAGGACGAAGAGATACTATCTCCATTTTTGGACGAGGCCCCTGTGCTGGCAGTCCAGGGTCTCAATGTTCATGAACAGATCAGAATGGAGACGGCCACTTCAGATGTTCAGCCGCCTGGGAACTCTGCTCGCGGAGGTGAGGCCAATTTCAGAGGATCACCGGTGCATCTTTCGGATGGCCGTTGCGAACAACATTCGGCGGACGCAGGTTCAAGCGGCACCACGACTTCACGCACTGCCGTACCCGGCTCTCATGAGAGGAGTTTCCCAGAAGACCGTGGTCATTCGCCGTCCGGATTTTGTGGTTCCCCAGAGACATCGACCGACAATTCTCTTCGAAGACGTAGTACACTTGCGATGCCTGTGGATAATATTCTTCCGGACTGTCCACAGACGTATATGGCTGACAGCAATCCACTTGCACATTGGCAGGCGAGCCTCGGCTCTCTTTTACCTTTCATGGAATCCCAAGAGTTGAGAGATGTCGTGAGCGCTCAATTGACGTCGAACAACCGCCAGGTTCTCGTCCGCGTGCTTATCGCATTGAGGAACCTGCTGAACTTGGATGATGACATGTCGTCAGGATCTCTGGATAGCGAAGCACTGTTCGAGGACGACATTTCCTATGGCATAGATATTGAGCGAGACTCTCACTTCGGGACTACAAGCTGCGTGTCGAGCTCACTTTCTGGTGAATCCTGGAAAACACACACGTCGCCAGGTAGAAGTGAACATGCAAGCCGAGGAGGGGTTTGCAGTACGCCAGGGAATCATCCTGCTGGGCATCGGCACACACTTCGCTCTCGGAAGCACAAGCGGCCCTCTTCAGAGTCAGGCGACGAAACAAACGAGGAGGGCAACAAAGTTCCCAAGCGTCATGCGTCTCAACGCACCACCGATGAATCTCCAAGGTTTGCATGTCCATACCACAAAAGATTCCCTCTGGTGCGGCCAGTGGCTGCCTCTTGTCAATTCCCGGGTTTCCGGAACACTACTAAGGTGAAGTAAGTTATCTGCCAAGCCTCCTAAGAACCTCTCGTCTTTCCCTTGTGCCGTAGATGCTTAGAAATTCGTATATCTAATTTAAAGCAGGGAACATCTTTACAGACGCCACAAACTTGCGGATGATCACTGCCCTCTTTGCTTCAAAGAATTTGCAGATCGGGCAGCGCTAGGAGAGCATCTACGGCCAACGTCAGGCAGCATCGAGTGTCCTGGGACTGGAAGTAGACCAGAAATGACTCTAACTCAAGAGCAGGAGAGAATGTTGAGACACAGATCGGATAGGATCTCAGAAGCCGATAAGTGGAGAGTCATATTCCAAAACCTGTTCCAGCAAGGCGATGAGACCCTTGCTAACATACCTTCGCCTTGTAAGTCCATCATTGAATGCAGCGGTGCTATCATCAGCTGACGCCGTATCAGATATTGGCGAGTACGGTACCGTCACGCGCGCCCCCATATCTTCACACGGCGACGGAATCGGAAACAATCTGTCCGATTTCGACCATCCATATCGCTTGCAGATTTACCAAGCGCTCAGGGAAATTGTACAAAGAAGGCTGAACGCAGATGCTGTTCGACAAGCCGAAATGATCATGGGCCAGACTCCGGAGCTTATTGACCAAGCACGTGCACATGTAGTCTCTATGAACCAGCCCTTGGCGACGCCACCCTCTCTCACCGAGCAGTCTCCCCGCAACTCTCATACATACCCACGGCGAGCTTCGGGACTCAGCTCACACTCAGGCAATGCATATATGCCAACCGACGAAGTGCGATTCTATGCCCCTGTTCCATACGCAAACCCACAGAATTTGCCTCCCCCCTTCCATTCGTCAAGATCAGCACAACCACGGGCCCAAGGATACAGAACGGCTGAAACAGCACATGAGGCATCATCAGGTATCCATCAAAGAATGACATTCCAGAATGACCAGGAATTCAATGCCTCTTTAGGTGACCTGGGAACTGGCACTGGTTTTGAGATGTCCGCACCGCAACTTTACCTCACTGGAGCCTTGGATAACTCATTCACATCCTTCATGAACCAGCAGCCGAATTGGGACCAAGATTTCGTCAATTCTGCCCTTTCTGAGCATGTTCCGTCACTCAATCCAGATTCGATGCGACCAACTAGTGGGGTTGCTGTGGATACGAATTCTCCAGAGGCCTTCCTCCAGTCTTCACAGATGCTGACCGGTAATGGACCTGCGTCAGACCAAGCGGAAAGTTTTTACCAGATGCTGCAAGCCAGCTCCGCAACGGACCCACATACTGGATTGAACCCTGGACGCCATCGGAACACGCAGCTCGAGGACTTATCAAACTCGTCTAGATCAGGAACAGGACTTCCAGGTCGTGGCTCGTTGTCGTCGAATCAGCAAGATCACGATCATGTGAGCACTCAGGCTACTACTGAGAACGCCTTCCTGGACAACACCGGGAAGACTACGGATGCTGTTCAAGAATCCGAATGTCCGAGGTTGAACTAAACTCGCTATGCATCGACTTTGCTGTTAATTTGGCGTCCGTTGTTTCTCTTTGCACCTTCCCAGTTTCGTTACCTCCGTATCAACACTTTCTTCTTCGCTAGGCGGCCTTCTGTGTATCACTATTTCCAATGTGCCGTCTTAGTTCTCTTTTCAAGATCACGCAATTTACTTTCTCTCTCTCTCTCTCTCTCTCTCTCTCTCTCTCTCTCGTGTTTTTCTTAAGTCGTTATTGTCCGTTAACGGTAACGCGGTTCTAACTTCCTCTGACACGGCTGTATTTCGAGTCTCCCCTTTCTGACGGTTCAATTGTCTTCTTAGAATAAAACCCAGGAAAACGACAAAAACATCTTCGGCAGTAATCTGAGCAGATCAAATTTTACCCTTTCTATGCACGTGGGTCGGTAACTCACCGAGCCTTCCTCATGTCCTGTCCGAAAGATTCCATGATCTTTATTCGTTGATAAGCTGATGTAAACGTTCCGGATTCGCTTTTACCGTGCTTTCCGCGCGCTTGGTGATTTTGGAGAAACATTATGATGATTAAGCATGTCGACCGTCGTACCTAGCCGACCGTTGGGCTCCGGTCCAGCCCAGCGACTCGGCCCGTTTGGCAACCTTTGTGGGGTTCCATAAAACGACTGCCCACCTTCTTAAGCTTCGGTGTGTTTGATTGGCTCGTCTCCCTCGTACATGGGCAGATCGAACTCCGCGGGGCACCATGCCTGTCATCGGAGTCTACACCGGCGCACCGCGTAGCTGTTGTAGGTAGGCAGGCCATCCAATCATGCTCAGCCATGGCGCGGATCAGTTTCGGTCACACAGCAGCATTCATTGGCGACGACGGTCTGGAGCTTGCTGTGGGGAATAAGCAGGTGGGGTGAACTGAGGGGTGGCCTTGACGGAAGGATGACCTGTTCGATAAAATGGAGCCCAACAGCTGTCTTTCTTTTCCGTGCGTACATATAAAAAGCCATTGACGTCGACCGACGAACGACGCCGATTCGGTCGCTGCCAATTTCTTTTCTTCCTTTCTTTTTTAAAACCTCCTTCCAACTGCTTCCTTTCCGCAAAGACCATCGGGCACATACACATACATACCACAATGGGCAGCCAACCCACGCACGACCGCGTCGCCATCGTCACCGGCGCCACGGTGAGTCGAGTCGAGTCGAGTCGAGTCGCAGCGGCACCAGCACCACCCCTCTCCACCACCACCCCCGTCCCGTCCCCCGTCCCCCTCCCCCTCCTCCTCCCCGCCCAGACTGACCAATCCAACCACCACCCCAGTCCGGCATCGGCATCGACATCGCCCGCGCCCTCCTCTCCCTCGGCTACCGCGTCGCCCTCGCCGGCCGCCGCGCCTCGCTGGGCGCCTCCGTCGCCGCCTCGCTCGACGCATCCCTCACGCGCGCGCGCTTCTTCGCCGTCGACGTCGCCTCGTACGACTCGCAGGCCGCCATGTTCCGCGCGGTGCACGCGGCGTGGGGCCGGATCGACGTGCTGTGCGCGAACGCGGGCATCGTCGACAAGAGCAGCGTGTACGGGCTGACGGCGGAGAAGGGGCGGGGCGGGGGGCCGGACGCGGCGAGCGTGCCCGCGGCGCCGGACCTGGGGGCGACGGACGTGTGCTACAAGGGGGTCGTGTACGGGACGGTGCTGGCGGTGCACTTCATGCGGTTCAACGAGGGCGAGGTGAGGGGGCGGATCATCGTGACGGGGAGCGTGGGCGCGTTCCATCCGCATTCCGTGGTGCCCGAGTACTGCGGCGCGAAGGCGGCGGTGGTGACGTTCGTGCGGGGCGTGGCGCCCGTGCTGAAGGCGAAGGACGGGGTGGTGATCAACGTCGTGCATCCCGGGTTGGTCGCCACGCCGATTGTTCCCGAGGAGATGATCAGGGCGGTGCCGGAGGGGTGGTGGGTTCTCTTTCTTTCTCTTTTCGCCGTTCGCGTTTTTCGTTTTTTTTTTTTGGCAGGTTTGGGCTGGCTGGCTGACGGTTACTTTGGTTGCTGCGTAGTCCTACCTCCATGGAAACGGTCCTGAGGGGCTTCCGCGTGTACTTGGAGGACGAGACGGGCCGGACGGGCGAGCAGATGGAGACGTCTGGCAACGATATCGTTTACTACGACAGGCCGGCCTACGCCAATGGCATTGCCACCGAGGGCGCCACCACCATTTGGGAGCCGTGGTTCGTCATGGGACACGGCGAGGAATCCGGACTACCTGGGACGTATCATTAAGCGGGAAGATCTGATGTGGAAGGTGGGGAAAGGGGGAATTGAATGGAAAAGCACGGAGGCGAAGGTGTGATTGGACGAAAAGGGGGAAGACGGAACCCATACATGGGAGGAAAGAGAACTGGATGCGCGCCTACCACTACGCTAATGTACAGAACGAACTGTGTAGACAACACGATATGCTCCGAATCAATGCAACATAAGCCTGCACACGTTGGACTGTATGACTTCAAAAGAAGAGCGTTGGGGAGACTGCTGTTGAGGTGCGAGATATCTCATTCAAGACGGGACTTGGATTGTTCTCCGGTTTGTCTGTCCTCATACAGCTGTTCCACAGCACAGATGCGCCCGATGTCACTCCTCACCGACCAAATTCGGGATCACCAGCCTGAAAAGCCCTGAATACAGCCATCGCAGTGGCCGGATAAGCCATAAGCTTGTCATGCACGCCGTACTTGAGCAGTTGGAGCCTGATCGAGCCCCTGGGCGTCTGCCAGTCCACAATCCATCCTCCAGATCCCAGGTCCTGCTTCCGCACGCTCTTTTCGTGCTCCAGGTTTTCGAAGCTGATGCCCATGGGCGTGGACGCATTGACAGCATGCCAGAATACGACGTCGCTGTGGAGGCATCCAATGTCCGTGTCGTCCTCTGCATGGATGAATGTGAGGTGATAGTTACCTCCGGCTTCTTCACTCTCGCTGCGGCGGATGAACTCCTCAATGCGGTGTTTGCTCAGCCATGTGCTTTGCAGGTATGAGGTGAAGAACGACAGCAGAGGCGGGATGCTCGCGAGAGGCGAAAGCACGGGGATGACGCCTCCGATGCGGTAGGTCGAAGTCAAAGTTGCAACGTCGGAGAAGGTGGCGACAAGAACAGTCCCGGAGAAGCTGATGGGAGTGGGCTGCGATGCGAAGTGCCGCAGAAGAGAAATGGCGACGGCCGTTCCGAGCGATTGGCCGAATATCACTATGCGTGAAGGCGGGATGCCCGCCGTGTTCATGGCCCAGTCGACCATTGCTACGGCGTCTAGCAGCAGACCTTCTTCCGAAGGCGTTCCGGTGCTGAAACCGTAGCCTCGGTAGTCTGCGGTGACGACATGTATCTTGTCCGGAGATGTTGAAGACAGAGCGCGGTAGCTATCCGGCCGCCAACCGGAGGCTATGCAGCCAGCCGTTCCATGAAGATAGATGACAAGCCGGGCCTCTGGATCATCGCGAAGCAGTTGGAAGCCGAGCTTGGAATGTATATCGGCAGTGAATCCAGAAGGTTCAGCCAGGAGCTCTTGTTGGTGACGGTGGTAGATTCCTAAAGGTAAGACATGCCATGCATGGAGCGTCTCGCCGTCGGCTGTTGCAATAGAGAAAGAAGTGACTTGGCCGCGCATGAAGCCGAAAGCTTCTGGGACGTTCAGGTCTTTGAACCAAGTGAGTGATAGACGGTGGAGGTAGAAAACATGGTTTTGGACGGTAGGAACGGCAATCAACAGGCCCAGGATCCCGAGATAGATGGTAGAGGGGACAAAGACAGAAAGTGCTGCAAGTTTGAGGAGTGCCATATCGCAATTGGCCTTGTCTGAAAGTGTGGCCTGGAGAGGGGAGTCGCGGGGGAAAAGGTACCAGACAGGCTTATCGGTGCGCAGACTGCAGCTGACCGAGCAGCGGGCGCTTAGTGGGTCCGCATGCAGGGATGTTGAGACATGAGAGCGCTGGCAGTGCGGCACAGTCGTCGTGACGCGAGAGCGCGTCGGCTCCGGCAACAATTTTTTCATCAGACGAGCGTCCAATGGCATCTCAACAGCCAGAATTTTAAACACTTAACAACAATGTCCAAAACAAGCATCCCCGACCTTGACTATATTGTCAAGAGTGCTGATACAGATGCCGTATGGCCCTTACGGATCTCATGTTGCGGCCCCTGCCACGTCCACATTGTCCAGCCTCGTCGTTTGCTGTACCTCTATTTTAAGCTGACGGGATCCTTCTCGTTTCAAAATGCCTACTCCATCTTCGCACCCTATCTGGCGGATGGTGCGCAAGCGCTTTCGGGCCGGCTGTCTATTTTGGCGCGCCTGAATGGATGCAGGACTGCGGCACAGGTGTTTTCCATGTACCCATCTGGATACTACGCCGCACAACTCACTGAAGATCTGCGCTCGAGAGACTTCTGATTGGATACATCTCCCAAGAGAGCTGGTAGATGGAGCCGCTCCTTTAAGTGGCGCTGAGTTTATCTACGAGTACCACCTCCTCTCAGCATGGTCGGCTCTCCTGCAAGCCTTCTCACCACGTCAAAATCATATTCGTTGTTCGTGTTCACATGTCACCTACGAACATTACTCGCGGAGCCGCAAATGCCACTTCGGCGAATGACCTGGTCGGCTGGACCCCAGAATCCGATGGTCGTGGGACCTTCACCATCATCACATCGAGCTTTTTCACAATCCTGATCTGCACCTGGACCGTCATCCACCCCCGCGTCCACACCACCCACCGGATGACAATCCTCCACAAGTCCCTCCAGCTGGTCAAGACCATCATAGCGCCGGAGATGGTCTGCATCGAGTCTCTCCAAGAATGGGTGCAAGCCCGCAAGATGGTGCGGCGCTCGGCCGCGGCGACGCAGGGCGGGCTGAAGCTGGTGCACGCCTTCTACATCGGCATGCTGGGGCTGCGCTACCGGGCGGGCGGCGGCGGCTCGCGGGTGCTGTGGCCGAGCCAGTACGCCTGGCTGCTCAACAACGGGCTGGCGCGGTGGGCGGACCACGACGGCTGGGGCCTGTCGGAGGGGCTGATCCGCGACAAGAGCAAGGCGGACGGGCTGGTGAAGCTGGCCGCGGTGCTGCAGGTGACGTGGTTCGTGCTGATGTGCGCGACGCGCGCCGCGCACGACCTGCCCATCGCCGCGCTCGAGGCCATGACGCTGGCGTACGTCTTCGTCATGCTCGCCACCTACCTGTTCTGGTGGGTCAAGCCCAAGGACATCGCGACGCCGGCCGTGGTCGAGCTGCCGCCCATGACGCGCCGGCAGCGCGACGTCTTCGAGTCGTTGGCGATGGAGAACACGTACGACGACGACGACGACGACGACGGCGCGACGGCGCCCGAGCCTTCGAGGAATATCGCGTGGTACCTCGTGGCGCGGGACTGCAAGGACGACGATGTCCTGATGATGGATTCGAGCGATGGGACCGATGCCTCCAAGGTGACCGTGACAGAAGAAGCGGTTTCCATCAAGCAGGGCATAAAGAGAGCGCGGCCGTTGATCGAGAGGTATGATGACCCTATGATCATCACCCAATGGGACAGAGACCTGTACTTTACGCGATGGTGGCCCCTGATATGCATTCTTGGAGCATCCTTCGGCGCGATCCACCTCGTCTCCTGGAATTCGGCGTTTCCGACTCCATTCGAAAGGTGGCTTTGGCGTTCAAGCGCGCTGATATCGGTCGTCACTTCGATCGTTTGCATGCAGTTCGAGACGATGACGTTGCGCTGGAATGGCCCCCTTACCTTTATCCGCGTCTCCAGCCCGATTTTGTATATAATCAGCCGCGTCGTCATGACAGCGGAAGTGTTTGCAGCGTTGAGGGCCATGCCACGGAGCACGTACGATACATATGAGATATGGAACTACTGGTTTCATTTCCTTTGACAACCAAGAAATGGGAGGTTGATTTTGGTGGGAACGCGGCTACATGAGTCATCTCATTAATTTACAAAGAGAAACGCTAAGTTATCATGTTGTTTGATACTGAGGCCCCCTTCAAACAAAGGTTATTCTTAATGGTCTGGCCGGGTAGGTGATTGCAGCAGAACTCATCAGCAAAAGCCTGTTGGACTTGGCAGCTCTGAGTTACAGCAGCAGACAGTTTGGAAAGGACTTTTTGAGGTCTGTAGCAGACATTGTTTGCAACTGAAGAATTAAGCATAAAATGTGCCCGATACCGGCTTTTCCACAGAACCGCTGTAAAAGCTGCAGTGACCAAACTTATCTTCCCCTTTTACGCCGTCCACGTGAGCGCCAGGTATCACACCCCACATCAAGGGCTCTGTCTCATCATTGTCCACCATCGTGTGGCAGGCAGCTGATATAGCCACACTGCAGCTGCTCGCCAAAGGTATACCGGGATGCAGACCTCGCGATGCTAGCCACAGCAGGAAGCAGAGCAGGATGAGCATAGCCGGGAAAAGGAGACCAATAGCCATAGGGGAGAGAGCACAAGTGACCAGGTCGGATTCCGGGTTGCGGTTGCCGTCAGGATCAAAGTTGTCGAATTTGGCCATGAAGATGCTCTGAGACAGCAGCCAATGGCTTACAGCTAAGATGGCCAGCACGGGAAGGCTAAAGCGGTATGGCACGGTGAGGAAGTATGTCGAGCGCTGCTTGCCGTGGCGTTCTGTCACGCGCAGTGCTTTACGCTCCTCACTGAATGAGTGCCACTCTTTCGCCCCCAGAAGGTTCGCAAGGAGGTTGTTGAATGCAAAGTAGAGGAACGAATAAAGCGTTTGCGGGAGATTGGCCAAGATTCTCATGCGCGTGTAGGCCCAGCTGCTGCTTAAGAGTGTATTCAAGCCTTTGATAAAATTGACGGGATGAGGCACCCCGAACCCCAGCTCTTTGAAAACTACAAGGCCTTTTGATCTAGATCGGGAGTTTACGAGTAGCACTGCCGCAATGGAGCATACTGTTGCCATCACAAACGCCACCCATAAACTTCTCATGCGTCAGTAACGGAACCCAAGTCGCTTTTAAAAACAAAGGTATTGGTTTTTACTCACACCACCAGGCTACTAAACCATCTTGTCAATCTGGGTGCTTTCCAAAGTCGAAATTCGCCAATGTTCCTAGATTCTCGAGCTTTCTTGTACAGAACGGGCCAGCCTTGGCTTGGCCATTCCTTTTCGAGAAGCTGCAGTGTGGTCAAACACATGCCTTCGGTTGTCCCGTCTGGTTGTTTGAGGAAAGAAGATATTGTGTCCCCGACGGTTACAAGCGGTTGGTCGTGGGTTTTCAAAGCAATAATTGAGAAGCAGAACAGTTTGACTGCATTCATGAGAACCACAGTGAAAAGGATCGGCAAGTTAAAATACAGTGCGCACTGCGAGTTCCCTTTTTCACTTAAACAGTAGCTGTATCAAGAATGTTGATCAAGACGTGGGTTTTTGATCCCAAGCCTTCTACAGCGTAGCAACTGTCCGTATAGACTGGGAAGGTAGATAGCTCTCCCGCCAAGCGCCAGCCCCATACCAAGCCTACCGTATTAGTTATTAGAACTAAAGCCGTAAGTCCAGACGCAAGCATGAGGTTGAGGCGCCATTTAGTGGCCTGCTTTACAGCTTGTGAGCCCATTGCAGATTTGTATAAACACTCAGAGTCCAATCCAATCATTGACGCCATCTCGTCTTATTTTTCGGTTGCATATAGATTGAGCAATGTCACTGGGCGCCGCTAAGAAGACGAAATTAGCATCTTGGGCTATCCAGGACTCAAAAGATGTTGCACTGTACTTGCTTGTGAGACCGAATTTGAGTGTCTTACGCCTCTGTACAGTCTCCACGCCTGTTTGAACTGCCGATACTCAGCGGTCGCATTTTTCTGAAAATAAGCTGCGAAGGACAACATTGTTTGCAACTCACTGTTCCACTTTATGAGACAGGACTCATGTGCGACGGCATAGGGTTTGCAAAAGAATCGAGCTCATCCAAATTTACGTTAGAGATATTGGTAATTGCGTGTGTAGTAAAATCCTATGTCTGGATGTTTTAACACATCTATAAGCTTATATCTATGTCCGGACATTTGCTTCGACTGGCCGCGTGGATCTCTTTGTAAGATATGCGAAATATCAACTGTTTTGCAGTCAATCTGGCCATGATTATACTGCTAATCATAAGAACTGGATGAATCGCAATGGTATACGAATTACCAAGTCTCGACTGATCATCGCGCGCGACATGCTTAAGCCCTGCCAACCTCAAAGAACAACAATGACGTTGTTCATCCCCCAAAACAATCCGCATTGTATCCCAACACCACTCCTCGTCTCGACACTGTTCAAAAACACCACCAAAAACAACACCTCGCACCATGCCAATAAAAGGGACCCCAGCCCACGCACCTAACCACTTCCTCACCAAACACTTGAGCAGTGCCCTCCGCCCAGCGTCCCGCTTCCCACCACAGAAGCAACAACGCTGCGCTCCCGGCATCTCTCCTCAAGCACACCAACCCGGGTCCAACCAGCCCACCCCCAACAGTCATGCAGCGCGGCAACATGTACAACCACCGCCGCCCCCCCTTCCGCGAGTCGACCCACTTCGAGCACTCGCCCACCGCGCGCGGCCCGCTCGCCGACTTCGCCCGCACGCCGCTGTACCCGCCGCCGACGGCGACCCCCCGTCCCTGCAGGCCGCTGCCGAACGGCATGTGCGGCTGCGGCGCCGGCCCGTCCGCCATCCGTCCGCACGCGTTCGCGCAGCTGGCTGCCGCGAATGCTCCAGGGATGACGGACGGCCGGCACCCGTCGTCGATATCGTCTTCTTCCGGCGACATCGTCATCGGCCTCGGCGGTGGGAGCCCCGTCCCGATCCCGCGCTCCGCCGCCACCACCCCCTTCGACGACATGGGCGGCGGCGGCGGCGACGGTGGCGGGAGCGCCCGCCGCGTGTACGGCTCCTCCAACCCCTTCACGGGCGAGGAGCCCGATCTCTCTTCCGTCCGCCCCATGTGGGGTCCCGCCGTCACGCGGACCATCGCCGAGGTGCTCGGGGAGGGCCCGAGCCGGCGCCCTGAGCCGGTGCCGTCGTCGATGTACTCCAACAACGATGACGACGACGACGATGAGCCCCGCTACCCGGAGACCACTCGCCGCCCCACCCCGCTCGACCAAGCGCAGGCCGAAGTCAACCGCATGCTGCGTGAGGGCAGCGGCTCCCAGCGCGGCGCCCGGCCTCCTACCTGGCGCCGCCGCCGCCTTCGTCCCTCGGCCGTCCCCGCTATCAACGACCCTCAGATGCGAGATGTAGCTGCTCGGTACTACAACAGCGGCGGCGACGGCGACGGCGACTTCGAGACGCACTACCCCGAGACCACGCGTCGTCCGACGCCGCTCGACCAAGCCCAGGCCGAAGTCAACCGCATGCTGCGCGCCCAGCAGCAGCAGCAGCAGCAGCAGCAGCAGCAGCAGCGGTCGACCCTCCCGTCCACGCCGGTTCGTCCCACCCCACCCCTTCTTCTTCGCGCTTCGAGGCCGTCGGCCAACAACAACAGCAGCAGCAGCGCCAGCAGCGCATTGCACGTGGATCCGTTGCGCGTCACGCCGCCGCGGCCGCCTCGCAGCCCGGATGCCGAGACCCCCATGTCTCCGAAGACCTCTTTCTGGTCCGACGACAGCGACGACACCGGGAACGGTGACAGCAACAACTACCAAGTCGGTATCACGCTCGTGCCCGATCTCGGTGCGCTGGGCATCATGATGCCGTTTCCCGAACTGACTGATGATGATGACCTGCAGTCGCTCAGCAGCAGCAGCGGCGGCGGCGGCGGCAGTCCCCACGACTCCATCGCCGACTCGCTGATCGACGACGACGACGACTGGTGGCCAGAGTCCCCTCCCGGCGGCTGGGTCCCCGAAGAGGACTACCGCCGCCGCCACTCTTCAACCTCCTCCTCCTCCTCCTCCTCATCTGCGTCCGCGTCTCCCACAGCACCGACGCCACTTGCTTCACTCGGTGAGCACCCACCCCCACCCCCCTCTCCCTTCTCCCCATCCCCACGCTCCCTCCCCCCGATCCTCCAACCCCCGCACCCCGCCTCCCCCGCCGACCCCACCGCCGCGCAGCCCATGTACCTCCAAGCCCTCACCGCCTACGACCTGCTCCCCCCGCACACGCACCCCGCGCCCGTCATCGCCTCCTTCCTCGCCGCCATGCGCGCCATCGACCTCGAGCGCAACCACCTCGTCTCCGCCATCGCGTCCCTCCGGGCCGGCCTGACGCGGCGCCGGGCGCGCCGCCGCTCCTCGTCCCGGCTGCGCCGCAGCGAGGACGGGGGCGACCTGTGCCGGATGCTGGTGGGGATCAACCGGCTGTTCGCGCACGACGCGTACCACTGGCCGACGCTGCCGGCGATGGAGTACGGCGGTGAGGATGATGGTGATAGGATGGTCGATCGGGCGGTGCCGTGGGTGAGGCTCGGGATGGATGCGGTGCGCGATTGGAGCCCGCGGTTCGACTGGGAGGAGCCGTTCGCGCCGAGCTGCCGCGCCGGCGGCGGTAGTGGTTGGGACGATGAGGTCCCGGTTTCCCCGATGACGCGTTCTGGCTGGAACCGCGATTTCAGCTGGTCGGCATCTGCTTCTTCGCGCTCTTCTGCTGGTGATGATGACGCCCCGGTTTCTCCGAAGACGACTGTGAGGTTTGACGACGAGACTTGGTAAGTGAGTGCATCGGTAAGCCTCTTCTTTCATGTTCGTTAGCGCTCTGTTTCGACGATTTGTTAGCATATGGTTAGGAGCTTGCAAATTTGCATTTGTTGTAGAAAACAATCGAGCATCGTTGAGAAAAAAAAAGTATCACGAATTGTATAAAGCTAAGCGCTCCGAATGACTTTTGCACCGTGAATAAATGATAAGGCCAGCCAGAAAATGCCCGCTTCTAGCATTGTGGGTGAGAAACTCTCAAACATAAGAAATGCTGATGAGATGTTACTTGGAATCTGACGACATCGTTTTCAGAGTGAGTTTTGCAACCATGGGCAGAACCGGCTACCATTTTCAGAACATGAAACGGTTGGACAGAGACAATTTTCAGAACCGGTGTAGTAAAAAGTCTCCGGGACAAAGAAATCAAATATTCAGAGATAAAGAGACAAAAGCGGAGGAGGTATAAGCGTTGTGAAAGAGAATAAAGAAACAAAGCCGGCATCTAGTTACTCTACAACAAACCAAGGTCTGCGACGATAGGCAACAGGTCGAGCTCAAAGAAAATGGAATGCTCATCCGCACTTGCTTCGTCATGGAGGGCTCTGTTTTTGTCGCAACCCTCGCATTTGCTTAGATGATCGTCGTAGATGGGCTTGTGATCCCAAATGGGCTGCTGATCTGTCCTTTTCAAGATGTACTCGACGATTTTGTCCTTGAAGCCATGATATATTTCGCAATCGTCCATGTAGTCAATCAGATATCCTTTGACATCGGAATTCTTGTCCGGGTAAGCGTCAAAAAGATTCACGAGGAAGATCGAGTCCAAAGAAAGTGCATCTCGGGCGTGTTCAAAGAGCTCCGGCCACGAGTCCTCGGACGTAACAAGGTTGCAATCATAGAGGGTGAGACTCCGTAGGGACGATGACTGGTTGATCAGGAAAGTGGATAGTGACCGACCGCCGGTGTATGCGGAGAGTTTCAACCGACGAAGCTTTCTCCAACGGTTTCCTTGGGTGCTGAGCGGGTAGAAGAGATCCCACTCCTCTCCGATGTCTTCCCCACCTTTACGTTCAACGAAGTTAAGGTCAGGGTCTTCGAGCATCTCTGCCGTCCCAAGAAATGCGGCAAATGAGTCCAGCATGGCTTCCACGGTAAGTCCCTCGCCCGACAAAGAACATCTGAGGTAGGTGAGATTGAAAAACGAACTGCGTATCAGCCGAACTTCGGATTCGCAAGTGTCGCTGAGTATTCCATTGGCCAAGGTACCCCAGAGGTTATTCCGCAGCCCGTACTCGGTCCAGAAGGCTAAGCCAGAGGTGCCGATATCGAGGGACTTCAAGTTGCTCTCACCCATGGAGTGTGCCCAGCCGAGTCCACGGAGCACGAAAGTCAATGGTAGCATGTCGTCTTCGTGATCGGCCACTTGTCGCCTTCGTCTGTCAGGGACGGAAAAGCGAAGGCCACGCCAGCAGAACGGACCAGTCCTTTGCCACCAACGTCTCTGCTGGACAGTCTTCAGATTCTTGAATTTTGCGAGGGCTTCGTCGAAGTGATCGCAAGCGTAACCCATTTGGTTATCTTCTTGGAGTTCGCTGGTGTAGTATCGCTCACCCAGCGGCTTCGATCCGCTGGACCTTGAGCGAACACAGAGCAGAAACTGTGACAAGGCGAGGCATTCAGCTTTGTACTCTTCATAAAGATCGAGTATCTCCTCCATTATCCACGGAGATCGGGAATTGAGCGGCCCGCCCGGGTCTGGAACATGATCAGAAATCCATGGGTGTACACGCGGCTTGTGCGACTTACAATCAGCTCGGTTCTCGATGTGTGTGTACCACTCTCTCCAGGTGCCGAAAGGAATCAGCTGCGAGCTTTCGAGAATGACCAGCTGTTTCACGTGATAGCGTAAGTCATGATGAAAAGCGACGTTGATCATGCGCTCAATGCTTTCTTTCTGGATCTCGAGGTAGATGGTGCTGAACAAGTGACCGGCGGCGATGCGGGAGAGGGTGCGGCACGATAACCGGAGTTGCTTCTGCTCGGCACAGTCGGTGTAGCCAGTAATCATGTCCCATATTTCCTCGGGAAGAGTGGGGACGCTGCGAGCGCGCTCAGCGCGGGATCGAGTGGTATCCTGCGCCATGAACTGAACTGCAGCCCGCGGAGAGAGGAATCAGCGACTTCTTTTCCTTCTCACTCCTGGCCTGGATCTCCAGCAATGACGTCGGCGACGAGGGCCGTGCGTGGGCCGTTGAGTGTGATCGTCGTGATGGACAGCAAGGCCAAATGATGAATGCGAGGGTGTCGTTCACAGGATTGTCCAAGCTGGTTTCATGGCCGCAACAGCTGGGGATGAAGGGGAGGCAAGATGACAGGATGTGACGAGGGAGAGGTGACGAGGAGTCGGCTGGGCGATCCCGTTCTTGCAAGCGGACGAGTCGCGCGACCGCCCGAAGAAGGCACGGAAGGCTCAACACTGGACCGCGTAACCTCCGTCACGTGCGACGGCGTCTATCCCCGCTTATCCGTGTGTGCGGGACGACGGTGTGGAGCTAGATGTTTTGAACTTTGATATAGTGTGCGGATGACTCGTGTGGGGAGCGGCTATGGCGGGCAAGCATGCAAACGCGACGAACTTGAGCACAAGTCGGCCCTTTTGACAGGTGTGTTGGGACAGCATCAAGAGTAAAAGCGTCTCTTCCTTTGCCATCAACTGTTTGGCAATATACAATATAGGCTCTTAATCGTGTCATTGGTCGGTTCTCCCTTGAGAGGATGGCATCAGGTCTGTTTGTAGGCGCACAGGTAGTCGTGGCACCGAAAAAGCGACGCACTATCGCACGTAAGAATGCAATCCAGCACAGATTGGGTTGCGAGATGGACTTGGGGAAGGTGTAAATCACCGTGCTGCGCCCTGGTGCAGTCGTGCAAAACGCCGCGCAATCACTCCACCCTTTGTACGACGTAAAAATAGTAGCTGCAACGAGCTGCGCCCTGTGGATGTTGTCGCACAACGTAAATGAAGACAGCTGTACAGGTCTGAAGTGTTTCACGGCCTCTCACAGTTCCACTGTTGAAACAGGGCGCGATGCTGTAGCATGGAGGTGCATGCAGGTAGGATGGCTTGTTCGTGTTGAAAAAGGGCCGAAATGCGCGGGTGGACGACCAGAGGACGCGCTCATGCCACGCGCTATCATGTGATATGAGTATGAAGCATGACAACGGATGCGAAAAGCTCGGTTGGTGGAGGAACATTACTCGGAAGGCTCGGTAAGCGTGTGGGGCAGCGCGGAGGCGTGGAATTGGATGATTCAACGCCGAGTCGGGAGTGCCGGCGCGTGCTGGAACGCTGAGGCTTGGAAGTGCAGCACCGGCCGAAGAGCAACGCGGCTCGCGGCGGAGTCGTTCTTCGCATCGCGGCACACATCGAATAGCGCCTAAGCTCGACCGCAGCAACAGCTGACTCCCGGCGACTCTGTACTTATACCATGCCGACCGGCCCAAGGCCCTGCCGCTGCTGCTGAGCTCCCAAGACCCACGTCATCGCCCCTCCATCGTCGGGCTGCCTGAGCTTTCTGCCTGCGCCACACCTTCTTCGCCTCCCAACACCACCGCAACGCCCACCATGCTTGTCTCCATAGTCCTAGACGAGCCGCTGCCTCACTACACAAACCTCGACACCATCTCCGGCCGTGTCATCATTCGCGCCACCAGCAACACCAGCGTATCCTCCGTCGTCGTCAAGCTAGAGGGCGAGAGCAGGACCAGGCTGGTCCCTCCGCAAAACCCGCAATTCAACAATAGCAAGCCGCGCCCGGTCTTGGAGATCCACAAGGTGCGACGGCCGTTTCTCTGCGCTGACTTCGCGCGCTAAAACCCGACAGATTCTCTACAAGACAGCCACCGTCTTCCCGCCGCCCAATCTTCAAACCGCCGACTGGGAATCCCGCAAATTCACCCTCAACCTCGGCAACTATGAATACCCTTTCTCTTTCAAGGTTTGTTCGTCCTAGGAGCTTCGCTACAATATTTGGGCAGACTTGCTGACCGCGCGGAATAGCTACCGTTCAACAACGCCTGCCACACCACAACCTCTCTCACCGGAGGCTTCAACCTCGCTACCTTGGAAGTCGCCCGCCCTCCCACGAAGCACGTCAAGCAGACCCTGCCTCCTTCCCTCACCGGTTTCCCGGGCGAAGCCGAGATCCGATACTATGTGAAGTGTACTGTCAATCGACCTTCTATTTTGAAGGAGAACCCAAGAGCTGTATGCTAGACGCTCCTACTTCCTACCATTCTTAAATGCGCGTATGCTTACACTACATAGTTTGTCCACTTTAATTTCCTCCCCATCGAACCTCCTCGCCCCCAAAAATTCGATGGCGAAGCGTATGCACGACGTCAACATCAATTCAACCCCAGATGGGTCCCACCTACCGAGCGCCGGTCTGGTCTCTGGGACAAGTTGAAGGGCGAAAAAAGCACTCCTCCCGGGAGTCCAACAAAAGATGGGGTGGACTTGGTCCGCTTCAGCCTCGATGCGCGTCTGCCCAACCCGGCGATATTGACGTTGAACGATGACCTGCCGCTGAGGGTTCTGATCAAGCAAATCAACGAGCGCAGCGACCCAGTTTACCTGCAAATGCTCCAAATCGAGCTCGTAGGCTATACCTCGGTCCGCGCGCACGAGCTCACGCGCACCGAATCGAACAGCTGGATCATCGCCAGCTTCAGCAACATGGCAATCCCCATCGGAGCTCCCTCTGATGTTCCCGGCACCGAGACGCCCATCAACCCGGAGTACTGGTCCGGCAAGGCCCTCCCCAACACCGTGTCTCCCTCTTTCGACACGTGCAACATCTCCCGCTACTACGAGCTCGAGGTCCGCGTCGGCCTAGGCTACGGTTCGTACAAGCACGGCCAAGACCAGCTAGTCGTTCTTCCGCTGCGCCTCCCCGTCAAGGTCTTCTCGGGCATCGAGCCACCGCAGGCTCTGCTCCACGCCATGGCCTCGGCCAAGCCGACCCTGCCTCATCGCAAGCCTGTCCCTGGCTCTGCTGCCATGCCGCCTCTGAAGACGGGCGGTCCGGGCATCGACGGTGCAGCGCCGCCGTACCAGACTCCGATGACGCCTGTCGAAGGGGGAGCGGGACACGGCCCGGCGCCTCAAGGCCAGTACGCCTCAGGTCACGTCGAGAACTACGAGGATGCGCCTCCGAGCTACGAAGATGCGGTCGCGCAGGATATGCCGGCAGTGGATGGACCGCGGAGAGACTACGCGCCGCCACCGGTTCCAGAGGACGCGCCGAGGTTTAGTCATGACGAAAAAAGATGATGAACGTGATATAGTTTGAGCTTGCCATCTCCTACTAGTATCTAAAAGGTTAGTGGCAGGGAACCCGGCTTCCACGATGAATGTTGAGGGGATTTGAAGGAGTTTTGGTGAATGAAGGATACGATTTGACGCTTTGGAGGGCGCTGTGGATACCCCGAAGCCCCATATCCGTGTGGCTTCAGATTCAAATTTCAGCATTAATATTCCTCAGTTATCTACCGCTCATAGATTTCAACACTACATAATACCTTCTTTACGATATCTATCTCTGCGTAAACAAAGCTTCAACTTTCCAAGCAATTGCAACTGCGTGCATGATTGAACAGGCGTCTGTACGGACCGACGGCATGGAAGCACGCCGTCTGACGGGTGACGGGCGACTCTGCGGCCGTATTCGGTCGGGCTCGGGCTGGCGCGGGGCCGCTGCTAGCAGAGCCACAACACAGCCTCCCAACTAAGCCACCACCACCACCCAAGCCGGTCACCCCAGTGATCAGCCTATCTCTCCGTTGCTCTCGCAGGGATTCGGATCCTCGCGGGGATAGGGCTTCCGTCCCGCCCGATTGAATGAGACGGGGGAAAGGAAAGCTTGGTGGAGCGCGAAGAGCACTAGGTGTTTAAGTTAGGTATTGCTTGCGAACCGCGGAGTCCGAGAGCGCCGAGAGACCGAGCTGTGGAGGTGGGATGGATGGTTTGGAGCTCTCCCAGCTCCAGCTGACTTTCCCACCCAGCTGGATCATCAGCCTTGTCCTTTCTGCCTTCTTGCGACCGTGGGCTGCTGCATGCACTTTGCCCCGCGTGCCCACCTGCCCCTGCCACATGTCGACATCGCCCATCAGCTTGTTTTTCGATTTCTGGCGTGACTAGGCAGCAGTTTTGAACATCAAGCTTTCCCCGCAACGGTCTTCGGCGGGATCGCGCTTTGCGTGTTTTCATCGCACTGGCAGTTTCAGGGTTGCTCTACCTTCTTGTCACTGCTCCACTTTCACGTGCTTTAGCCTGGCAGATACCTGGCTGTTGAGACAGCTGTCTGTTTTTCCGCACGGCGTCATCAGTCAACGTCACGTTCGCATCGACTTACCTCTCTCCCCACCACCCCACACCGTCTCCATCCGCGGCAAAACAACCAACCTACCTTTCTTCCCACACCATCCCCCATAAGGAACCGAATCCAGGCAAACAAACAACGGCGAGAAAAGGGAAGGTGAAAAAGAGCTAGGACAAACCACCAAGGCTGAACCAAACCGACATTCGCCGCACCAACCCGCCTACTCGAACCACACACACACAACCACTACCATGCCACCATCAACACCACCGCCGCCAACGGGCCGCAACCACCCACCACGCCTCCGCACCCCATCACCCCCACCCACCGCATGGCCCGCCGACGACGACGAATCGGAAGCCCACTCCCTCCACCCGGACGTCCCCTACCACCTCGCGCCCGCGCCCTCGCACCCGGCGCCCCCTTCCCCCGCCTTCACCAGCTCGACCATCTACCGCACGCCCGACGAGGCGTACTCGGACGCCGAGACGGACGACTGGACGGACGGCGGCGGCATCGCGACGCCCGTGACGCTGTCATCTGTACAAGATGACGGGAGCAGAGATGGCGGGATGGGGAGGGCCGGGGGGAGGAGTCCGCGGTACGAGGACCTCCCGCCGAGCTATGAGGAGGCGCAGCAGCAGCAGCAGCATGGACAGGGGAATCCGCTGTCGCCGCCGCCGCCGTTTTTTGTGGAGGCGGGGACGGGCGCTGGTGGGGGGTACGGCGGCAATGGGAATGGAAACGGCAGCAACAACAACAACAACAACAATGTCGCCGTCAACAACGTCAGCGTGGCACCAGGAGGCGACCCCCTCCTCCCGGCCGTCGAGCGGCTCGTCCTGCGCGAGAAGGAGCGCGCGGCGAGCGAGCACGAGAACGGGTCGGAGACGCGCAGCGCGTGGAGCGGGTCCGGCGGCGGCGGCAACAACAACACCGGCGGTCATCAGTTCAGCTTCGCGGCCGTCGAGGGCCTGGCGAGCGAGCACCACGGCGTGCTCGAGGTCGCGCTGCAGTGGGCGCATCCGGCGTGGCAGTGCGGCAGCACGGGGGACCGGAAGGAGCCGGTCGCGACGGCGGTGGCGCCGCTGGGGAGGGTCGTCGCGCTGCCGCAGAAGAGCGGTTCGCACGGCAACGCCGCCGCTGGTGAGAGGGGGGACGAGACGGCAGCGACGGCGTACGGCGGTGCCGGCGGCAGCGCCACCCTCGCCTTCGCCCGCGCCTACGCGCCCGTCCTGCACGACCACGGCGTCCCCCCGCCCCTCTTCGTCGCCTTCCTCGACGGCCTCAACGCCGTCTGCCACGCCGCGCGAGCCCCCGCGTCCTTCTCGTCGTCCCCGGACGGCAACGTCGACGACGACGACGACGACGACGACGACGACGACGCCACAGACCTCGAGCTCGTCGAAACCTACCTCGCCCGCGCCAACGCCCTCTTCTTCGCGCACCGCGGCCTCCTCGCGCGCGTCGTCGACGCCGACGGCCTGCTCGACGACGTGCTGCGGCTGAAGAACGACCGGCGGACGCACCTGCGCGACGCGCTGGCGGCGGACGTGGCGCGGGAGGGGCTGAGCGAGCGGGAGCGCGTGGAGGCGCTGGATCCGTGGGTGGAGACGCGGTTGGTGTGGGAGGGGCTGCCGGAGGCGACGATTGGGCTGTGGGATCTGCGGGGGCAAAGGGGGCGGGAGGAGGAGGAGGAGGAAGGAGGAGGTGGTGGCGAGGAAGAGAGCGAGATGGTCAGGCGGGAGAGGGAGCAGGAGCGGGAGATGCAGCGGCAGCGGAGCGGTGCTGCTGTAGCAGCATCGACAACATCAGCAGGAGGTGTGTGGCCCTCATCGACCACGCCGACAGCCACCTTCGCCCCCGCCGCCGCCGTCGTCACACCCCCAGGCCCCACGACCGCAACCGCACCCGCCTACGCATCCGGCGAATTCTACCACCACAACCCCGAAACCGACCACACCGGCAATCTACTACCGCTACTTGACGACCCCCACCCCCAACCCGGCCCCTCGTCCTCATCACACCCCACTACCAATATCTTCCCACCCATCCCCCCCTTAGGCCCCCTCCCCGCCTTCATCGGGCCCCCCTTCCCGCCCCACGCCCCTCCCCCCTTCGGCGACCAGGCTCGCTGGGCCGATTGGGGCCAGGGCTTGGGCCGGCGCTGGGCGGACTGGGGGCAGCGCGTCGGCGCGGACTGGGCGGCGTGGGGCCAGGATTTGGGGAGCCGGGCGGCGATGCTGGGGCAGGATGTCGGGAGGGGTTTTGGTCCCGGTGGTGGTGGTGGGAGAGGGGGATGGGGAGGAGGAGGAGGGGGACGAAGAGGGAGCTGGGGCGGTGGCGGTGGCATGTGTGGGCGCGGCGGGAGGGGGCTGTGGAACGGTTTCAATGTTGCGGGAGTGGGAGGCGGGCCGGGAGGCGGGCCGGGAGGCGGGCCGGGTGGTGGTGGTGGTGGTAGCAGTGGTGGGTTTAACGGTTTTGGACCGCACGGCGGGCCGCAGCTCTTCGGCGGGCCGAGGGGGTTCGGGTTCGCGGGAAGAGGCGGCCCTGGACGATGGGGAGGAGGTGGCGGTGGTGGACGCGGCGGCTGGGGGCATCAGCTTCGCGGCGGCGGCGGCGGCGGCGGCTGGGGCAATAACAGCGCCGGGACTGTTGGTGGTCAATACGGCACGTTTAACGGTCCCGGGCAGCATGGCGGCGTCGTGCCGAACGAAAGCACCACGACGGTCAATACGCGCATCAGCCTCGAGGATCATGCCGATGATGACGATGATGTTTCTTCTTCGTCATCCTCGTCGTCGTCCTCCTCCGACAGCGACGACTCGGACCTCGACGAGATCGAGTTCTCGTACCTCAAGCGCATGCGGTCGGTCGAGGAGTCGGCGTCGGACGCCCTGGCCAAGGGCAAGCGCTCGCATGCCGAGGTCGAGCGGGAGCGGAGCAAGGCGATCGAGAAGGCGAAGGCGGATCGCGACAAGGCCGAGCGGAAGCTCGAGGCCCGGCGCAAGAAGGACGAGGGCAAGCGCGAGATGAAGGCGAAGATGAAGGAGTGGAAGCAGCACCGGTCGGCGGCGCGCGAGACGGGGAAGGCCGGGAGGAAGGAGAGGAAGGCGGAGAAGAAGCGGCTGAAGAAGGAGTTCAAGAAGGCGCGGAACAAGTGGAAGGAGGGCAGGAAGGAGGAGAGGCGCGAGCGGAAGAGCGAAAGGCGTGAGAGGAGGGACAGGCGGCGTGGTGGTGATGGTGGAGGTCGCACGTGTGGTGCGAAGGTGGAAGGTGACTTGAACCGCCAACGCGGTGATCCTCGCTTGCAGGTGGGCGTCGTGCCGTCGACAGATGAGGATGCTCGTGCTGCGCCTGGCGCTGAGGTTGGTGCGTCGTCCGCGCCCACGCCGTCGTCGCCGCCGCCACAGCTGCTGTGGGTCGTTGTGGAAAATCTTGGTAACTGAGCGGTGAAGGCGTGAAGGGACGTGAGGCGCCAGCCAAAATGAAATTTTCATGCGTTGCGAACGAGGCGCCTGGCGGGGCGGGATTTGTTGGGTGATCGATACTGAATCAGGTGTGATGGAGTCTCATGACTTGTGCCACTATTGCTGAACACTGCGTCTGAGATGGCTGGGATCGGTTTCTTGTAGCGATAAATCTACGTCTGTACCGTTGAGATGTTTCAGAAAATCCTTGAGAAGTTGCGGAAGGATCGAAGCAAGGCTGACAGCCATCGTGAGACGGGCAAGCGGGTGGACCATAGATCAATGCAGTATAGCAGACGCCTAGCTTCGGAAGGCAAATGGTGATGGCCCGATTGATCCTCTGGCTGAACGCCCAACTTCGACCGAGCTGAATTGCCGCCGTGACTTATCCGTACCGCCTGCCGTTTTCTCCGCATCAAGATCGTCGGCGCGGCTTGGCTAGCGGCCGTTGGTGTTGAGGAGATTCCTGTCCCTGACCCATCCACGTGTTTAGCCCGCTCGCTAAAGTCTCCCCATACGTCACCCCGACAGGGGCGCCCCTTTTGCTCCCCGCATTCAATCTTTTTTTTTCTACCCCAACGCAGCGACATTGCTTATTTCCTGCGACCCTTTTTCCCGCGTGCTCAGAGCACAAGCCATGCATTGAGAGATTCCCGAGGTGCTTGTTTCCCGCGGATACGGTTGTGGCTTACGGTGAAGCCGTCACTTCGGATCTTGAAGCAGTCACTGCGCTCATGCACCCGACCTTCCGGCGTGCTGGTTTGATCTGCTCGGAGCTTAGCCATTAAGCAGTTAGCTATAGGGGAATCGGAATTTGGGAGCTGTGCTAGCCGCCAAGGCCACTCTGCCGACTAGCCAGTCAGAGTAAAGCACGGCGGTCTTTTGCCCAAACCAAACGACGATTGTCTTCCCATCAGGAGAAAGGGTGACCTGCAGCTCTTGGCAGCGCGAAGAGGAGTTTAGGACCCGAAAGCGCTGCACGCTATACCGCTCCTTTGCGGGAGGGGCTTATCCCCATCATCTAAGCCTTCCCAATCGGTTCTGGTACCTGCGGCGCGGCGAGCCGGCAGCATATCTGAGCTTCCCGCCTCAGTGGAGACGTTATCAAACTACGATTCATCAGCCCTGTGACGTATGCAGCCAAGACCGGCAAGCTTCTAGTTAGACTGAAATTTGTGCCCGAAGTCATCTGAACTGCTGCGGCGAGTATTTCGGAAAATTAGGGCGATCCGGCGATCGCTATATGCGAGGTACCCCGAGCCTCGACAACTGAGTCTCGGTATTCACCGCCACAGGCCAGTGATGGCGATGGCTTGCTTCTGAGAGCTACGGGGCGATGTGATCAAAACTTTTGTTTCCGCGGGTTGAGATATCTGATGGTGCGCGGTGGCGTTTGCGCGGGCGGAGGCCGAGGAAGCGGCGAGCCAAGCTTTGATGACAACTTAGTTAATGATCTTCAACGTTCAATTGTTTGTGACTCGGGAGAGGGGAGATTGGTTACCAAGATAAGGCAGCTGAAACCCCGCAGATCCTCCTCTTATCGACCCTGTCTGCCAGAATCGGCCCCGATAGGGCCACGGCTCACGATTCAGCGCTCGCTGAACCAATCCAACGGACCCTCCGCTAGACTGCATGAGGGTCTGTGGGAAGACCGGACCGGCTCACGGGCCCTGCGCGGCAGCCGGGCGCCTGCAGGGACGAACTGAGTCTGCCAGCAGAAGACGAGTTTGAGGAGGATGACGATCGTCGTATGTTCGGCCATGCCATGTGTGATCCATGTTCGTCATCCCAGCTGGTAGTTGCGAATGGCGGCGAGGAGAATGAGCGGCGAAGGGCATATAAGAAAGAGAATTGCCTGCTCGAAAGAAACTCCATCCCACAACAGCCTGCTCACCAGCATCATCCCACGTTCTCTACTCCTTTCCAACCAACCTTCGTCACTCTTTCGACACCAACAGAACCATCAAAATGAAGTTCTTCTCCGTCTTCGCTCTTTCCAGCCTTTTCGTTGGCTCCATCGCCGCCCCGGCCGCCGAGAAGCGCCAGGACGTCGGCTCTGTCCTGAGCCTCGTCACCGGCCTCTACACCGAGGTTCAGCAGTACACGAGCGCCATCAGTGAGTGCAACCCATGCTCTTTTCCGAGTGATCCAGTCGTGCTCACAGCCGCACAGACTCCACCGCCAGCGGCCTCACCTCCACCTCCACCCTGAAGCAGAACCAGACTGCTGCCAACGCCTACCAGGACAAGGTCGACGGCCTCACCTCGCTCGTCCAGGGCACCGTCACCAAGGTCTCCAGCCTCCAGCAGACCGCCGGTGGCCTCACCTCCCGCGCCGACGATGCCAACGCCATCGCCGGTGTCCTCAGCAACGTTGTCCTTGAGGTCAACGGCGCCCTGAACAACGTCGACGGCACCCTCGGTCTTGGTAAGTGCCCCCTGATGGCAGCGTCTGGCAAAGAAGCCGTGTACTGACTTGGAATCAGGCTCTCTCCTCGGTCTCGCTTCCCCTCTCACCGACACCCTCTCCGGTCTCCTCTCTGGCGTCGAGTCCCTCGTCGGCGGTGTCCTGAACCTCGTCCAGGGTCTCCTCGGCGGTGTCCTCCAGTCTCTCGGCCTCAGCAACGCCCTGTCCGGCCTCGTCGGTGACGGTGGTGTCCTCAGCGGTCTCCTCGGTGGCGTTCTCGGTGGTGGCTCCAGCTCCGGCTCCGGCTCCAGCGGCCTCCTCGGTGGCTTGTAAGCGGATTATACGATAATCTAGTGGTGGTATTACGACTTTGATTCTTCACAACTCATATTTGAGCCTTCTCAGGCTGAGCTCGAGAGCGTTGGGACACGATGCGAGTAGGCTCGGCTTCTGTATACACTAGTTAGTCTGCTTTCTGGGCAGCGGTAGCAATTGATTGTTGAAAAAGCGCATCTGAACCCGGTGACCGTGAGCGAGGCTTAGACTGAAACTAGCTGACGAACGCAGACACGGGGCGATTGGCTCGGCTGGGCGCGCTCGGGTGATGCGCAGCAGATCGAGACGGAACGGTCGGGACGACGGTGCGGCATCCCTGCGCCAGCCAGCCGCCGTTGAAGAAGCCGGTCGCGCACACGCTCGGTCGGGGCGCCGCAGTGTCGCATTGATGAAGTGTAGATGGGGCCGAGATGTCGGCGTTTCACGAGTCGCAGAGACGGGGGAGTGAGGGAAACGCGCGGGGCCCAAGTGCGGCCTGAGAAGCTCCAACGCAGCACTACTTAGCCGCTGCGCGTCGGCCCTCGTCTCTCCCGCGCCTGTCCGCTGTCCGCCGCCCAACCCCAAAACACTCAGCTAGGGTCGCAGCTCTTGCGACCAGCCCGTCACGGTACTCGCTACCATTTCCGCTCGTTGATCTTCTCTTCTTCTTTCCGTCTCTTTCGCGCCCCCGCTCGCCCCCCGTTTATCCGCGAAGCAGAGCATTCGACCACACAGACGTGTCCTCGTATAGCTCGCGCCCTCGCTGACATCAGATCGCGACTCCTTCGACTGCGCTGCGCCCTGCATACCTCTCTTCTTCAACTGCCTGCCCACCCGCCCGATCTCCTCGCCCGACTTACCCGCGACAAGCTGCATCTTCCCCGTCAACCATGCACGCTGACGTTCGGTTCCCACGCCTACTGGCCCTCTTGGCCCTCGCCGTGAACCTGGCGAATGCCTTCTACATCCCAGGTATGAATCCCAGGCACTCAGGAGACTTCCAAGTCGAGTAACCCCGTGCCAGGTTGGTCCATTAAGAGCTACGCCGACGGCGAGACCATTCCTCTTTTCGTGAACAAGGTCTACTCCGACAATACCCAGCTGCAGTACGCCTATGCCAACCTTCCATTCGTCTGCCCACCGACTGGCCGCCGCTCTCCTGGGGCCAGCGGCGCAACCCTATCCCTGAATCTCGGCGAAATTCTCCGCGGCGATCGCATAATCTTATCTGACTATGAGCTTGTCATGGGCGTGGATGAGGAGGCGCGATACCTGTGCACTACCAAGGTGGACAGGCGTGGCCTGGAAAAAGCAAAGGAAATCGTGAGGGATGGCTACGTCGCCGAGTGGATTGTGGACAACATGCCTGGTGCGACGAGCTTCGTCACCACCGACAAGTCGCGCAAATACTACGCCGCTGGCTTCAAGGTGGGCTACGAGGACTTCGACCCGGCCACTGGCAAGCCCCTCTTCTACATCAACAACCACGTTACCCTCGTTATACGCCATCGTCCCGCCCCTGGTCGCGACGGCGAGCATGGAAAGAAGGTCATCGTTGGCTTCGAAGTCTACACCAAGAGCATTGAGGCCGGCAACCGCGACAAGAATGGAATTCCCAAGGATCTTCACAATGCCGTCGACGGGCTCGAGCTGCGCGTACAGCCGAACATCACCGACTTGAAGACGAGATACGCAGACTCGTCGTACATTCCAGACGAGGAAAACATCGATGACGATGCCACGTTGACGATCCCGTACACCTATTCGGTCTACTTCCGCGAGGATGACCACGTGGAGTGGCAGAACCGGTGGGACATGTACTTTGTGAACCAGGAGGACAGCTCTAAGATTCATTGGATTGCCATTATCAACTCTCTTCTGATTTCCACCATTCTGACGGCTACGGTCGCTGTCATCTTTACCAGGACGGTTCGTGGAGACATCAAGGGTACGAGTGACATCGAGAAACCCAAGATCCCGCGTGCGAAGAACCCCAAATCTCCCAGGAAGAGCGCTGAGAAAGGTGGCCTTTTGGAGCAATTGGATGACGATGGTGATGCTGATGTGTCTTCGGATGAAGAGCCGCTGGAAGACATTACGGGTTGGAAACTTCTTCATGGCGATGTCTTCCGCGCCCCGGCATATGGAGGGTTGCTGGCTCCTCTTGTTGGCTCTGGTTCGCAGTTGGTGTTTGTGGTGACGGGTTTACTTATCCTGAGCGCTGTCGGCGTGCTCAACCCGAGTTTCCGTGGGGGCTTCATCAGCGTCGGCCTCGCTCTCTTTATACTCGCCGGCATCTTTTCTGGATACTTCTCTGCGAGGGTCTACAAGACCTTTGGCGGACAGCGCTGGCAGAAGAACGTGATAGTGGTGAGTACGGTCGCGCTTCACTCATGACTATTTCCTAACCATGACAGACTGGTACACTTATTCCGGGCCTCATCTTCGCCACCATCTTTATTCTCAACCTCTTCGTGTGGGCGCAAGCGTCAAGCACCGCCATTCCCTTCGGCACACTGATCGCATTGCTGGTCCTGTGGTTGCTCGTCCAACTTCCGCTCGTTTACATCGGCAGCTGGTACGGTTTCGAAAAGGTCGGCGCGTGGACTCATCCAGTGAAGACGAACACGATTCCTCGTCAGATCCCCGCTCAGCCCTGGTATACGAAGAGTATTCAGTTTGTCCTTCTCGCTGGCTTGCTCCCGTTCGCTGTCATCTTCATCGAACTTCTCTTCGTTTTCAAGAGCGTATGGCAAGACAAGAGCGGCTACTACTACGTTTTTGGTTTCTTGGCTGCCGTTTGCCTCATTCTATTCATCACCGTGGTTGAAGTCACCATCATCGCAACGTACAACCAGTTGTGCTCTGAGGTAAGTCTTCCGCCTTGTCTTGACGCAGCAGATACTCATGTTCTCTGCAGAATTACCACTGGTGGTGGCAATCTTTCTTCGTAGGCGGCGGCTCGGCTCTTTGGGTTTTCCTGGCCTGCACGTGGTACTACTTCTTCAAGCTTCGCATCACGGGATTCGTATCTAGCATGCTGTTCTTCTCCTACAGCTTCCTCGCCTGTCTGGTATACGGCCTCCTCACAGGTACTATCGGGTTCCTTGCTGCGTATGCTTTCGTACGCAGAATATACGGGTAAGCCATTCCACATCGCAGAAAACACCTCGTCATTAGCTAATAGCGTGTCACATATAGAGCAATCAAGGCAGACTAAGCTTATGCATAGCTAGCGAACAAGCTGTCGCAAGTGACGGCGATCAACTCTCCCGTTTCTGCGCAAACCTGCTCATCGAGTCACATTGTCTCTACGTTTTTCGTTCTACATCATCTAGGGTGGAAGCCATTCAGTGATCAGCACTGATGGCAAGGAGTTTCCGGGTAACGAGTTAATGTGGCGGAGATACACAGATAGGATGTCTTTGTCTTACCTCTCTGCTCTGGAAGTTCTATTTGATTCTTTCAGCGAGTTTGTCATCGAAGCATTCAGCATGCGCTACGGTCATCTGAGAAAATGAGTTTCATACAGTTCTTTGATAAGGCTTATTACCGTCGCTTGTATATACTCTCCTGAGCCTGGTTGCATAATATAGACGGTTTTGTGCAGCGGCGCAGTTTGCAGCGGCGACTGAGTGGACAGCAAACTTGATGTTTCTGTAACGTGAAAAGCGATTTAACGACAGCCGTGACACTCGGAACTACTTGGCTACCTGCAGAGTAGGTATACCTTCGTCGTCATAACGACAAAGGAAAAGCAAGGACCACGAAAGACGACAAATCGTTGCGAATTCTTTATTCCTGGCAACCGAAAACGTCAATCACAAGCAGCGTGATTCAACAAAGACACCGTACTCCTGGCGAAAAGCGGCGACAGATCATACCCACCTCAAGCACTTGAACACTCACGGTTCACTCCGCGAACTTCTCGTCACTGATCAGCAGCACTTGATCATGGCAGGTCGCAAACCCCCGATCTTCGAGCCCAACCCAGCGGCGATCGACTGGGAAGGGCCGCTCCAATACGAAGGCTTGGATCTATGGCGGCAGGCAGTGCGACGTGAATACAACCGACAAATAGCATCTCCCAGCGGTCGTGATAAATGGGTGAGGGTCGCTTTGGCGAAGCCGAGCGAAGGTGAAGTCTGCTCAAAGAAGAAATTTCGACCGCATTGGGAAGCACTTTGCTGACGCTCCAGCGCCATCGACAGCCGAGCGGAATCGCTACTTCAACGATTTCTACTCCGACTTGCCTTCGCCGGTCAGGAAGGCTTGGGAGTGGGAGTCGCATAGTCGGTGGCCGCGGCGTTGGGCCCGGGGACCGGTTGACTATCTGGACGTTTACGCCAATGAGGATGAGATCTACTACACGAGGAAGGCGGGGAGGTGGAGCATGGGTGAAAGTCAGTGTTCTACTACTCCGGCGCGAGTCCCTTAACGGGTGGCGACTACGAACTGTTGCTGACGGAGAGTGATGCGAAACAGCCCAGATCAGAGACATGTACGACGCGGACTTCATGACCATACCCGGGAGCTCCCAGGCCAGGTTTCTGCACTGGGCGAACGCAATCACGGACGCACGTGGTATCGAGCTCCCGGAGGGCCGAAAGGTCAGGAAACCGTTCCGGGACGTTGCCACAAATGGTGCTCCCCAGATGTACGAGATACTGGAGGCGGATCGAGCATCCATGGGTCTTGAGATACATCGGATGCTCTCTCGCGGCCATGAATGGGTCATCGCCGCGAACCTCGGCGGAGGTGGAAGTTTCGGTGAAGCGCTTGTATGGCGCATCAAGGACGAGAACGGCAACACTCTGAGGGTAGGTCGCGCATTTCTTGGGACTGGGCCTCGCTTTTTCCATTAAATCGTCAACTAATCTCGAGGGTTTACAGAAGATATTTCTCAAGAGAGACAAAAGGCCGGGTGATCTCACTTGTGCGAAGGAGCGTCAATTGCTGTTTGACTTGAGACTTCGTCCCGGCCCCTACGTGCCGCGATACCTTGGAGGACAGGATGGGACCGAAACTTCCATCGGCCGGACGTGGCTCGAATATGCACTTTTCGGGGATTTGCACAAACTCTTCGTCTATTACTACGAAAACAGGTACGTTTGGCTACAACATACATTCCCGTCGAAGCCATGAAGCCGCTGACCGATGACACCTTCCACGCAGTCTCGTCCTCCCCGAGCCTTTCGTCTGGTACCTCCTCCACTGCCTGGCCCAGGCGCTCCATTACCTGGAGAAAGGCCACCGAGACCGCAATAAGGAGGAGGTAGCTTTCGGCTGGAGACCAATCTTCCACTACGACATCAAGCCCGCGAACATTCTGCTCGACTCCCGCCCCCGGGACGGCCCCGAATGGTGCCGTGGCTACCCCAAACCCGTTCTTACGGACTTCGGAGGCGCGGAAAACTACCCGCTGTGGCATGAGCCCGACCAGATCCCGATGAGGGTGCGCGGTTGCGGGACCTCGAAATTCCAGCCCTTCGTAAGTGCCGTCACCACATATCCCATCAGAGTCTCTCCCCGTCGCCGCCATACACTCCGCTTTCGACAAGAACTCACACCCTTCTTTCCCTCCCTCCCTCCCTCCCTCCCACACAAAAAAAGCCACGCACCCAACTAACCCCCCTCCTCCTCCCCACAGGAAATGTTCGGCGACACGCACCAACACTGGTCCAACAACGAACGCGCCAGCGGCCCGCACCGCCGGGCCCCTCCCCCGCGCCCGGAATGCCCCCTCCCGCCGCTCCCCAAGCGCCCGGGCCCGCGCACCGCGCCCCACAAGCCGCCCCTCCCGACCGACACGCCCGTCCGCATCCACTCCTCCGTCTTCGCCCTCGGCGTCGTCCTGTGGTGCGCGCTGGCGGGCCAGCCCTCGCCGCACGGCCAGGTCCTCGGGTGGCGCCGCGTCGACGGCATCGACAACGGGTACGCGGCGTGGTGGGACGCGCCGCCGCGGCACGCGGGGCGCATGCCGTGGCCGTGGCGGGCGAGCAGGCCGAGGGGGGGGGAGAGGGCGGACTGGAGGGCGCTGCTGGAGAGGGGCGCGTTGGCGAGGGGCCAGCTGGTGGCGACGGAGGGGGCGGCGGGGAAGGGGAGGCGGAGGCAGAGGACCGTGCCGAGGGGGGTGGACGAGTTGGGGAGGAGGTCGAGGGTGTGGGTGCCGAGGAGGAGGAGGAGGGGCGGGGGCAGGTGGGTGCCGTATTTGGCGGACGGGCAGGTGGCGCCGCGGTTTAGTGGGAGGTTGGTCGAGTTGGGTGAGTGAGTGCGCATGTTTGGTGTGGCTGTTACGCTGGTGTGGGGACCGATGCTGATGTGTGGTTGCAGTTTATCGGTGCATGAGCCCGCTTGCTGGGGACAGGCCGACGCCGGCGCAGCTGTGGGAGGAGACGGAGCAGGCGATGAGTGATATCCAAGCGCAGTATCCCGATGGAAGCGGCAAGCGCCCTCAAGGCTTGCTGTTGCAGCCAGACAAGGTACGTTTGTTGCATTGTTTGTCTCCATTGTCTGCATGCTGTTACTGGTGGGGGGTATCACTGGGTTGTTGTGATTCCCGGATGTGATGGGAGATGCCAAGTTTTCTGTATGCTGATGAGCTGGACTGCAGTTTCCTATCGGACAACGCGTTTTGAACTCGGCTTGGGAGCCTTACAACAATGTTGGGTAGCTGGAGACTACATCTGGATGCTTTTGTTAGGGTTTTCCAGGGCTAAAGCGTTAAGGCGGAAGTCAATGATGATTGTTATTTCCACCTTAAAGCATCTATTTGTCCCAATCCAGCAATACAACACACTAAAAAACAAAGTCACTGGCCCCTTAACGCCCTCCGTCGCATCATATTCATACGCGACTTTGTGGTTGACGAACGTAATACAGATGCGAACTCTCTGGGTTTTGCGAATTTCGACGTTGAGAGGTGGTTCATGAGACCCTGACCCATACCCCGCACGTTGGTTCAGTAACACTGAACCATAGTTCGCAACCTACCCTTATAGGCGCTGAAAGAGTCATTTGGCCTAGTCGGAACTTCAAAAACAGGCAGTATAAGAGTGCAGAGGAGCCCGTCCCCCTTTCCGCTTCTCCAAAAACTTCTCCCAAAACGAACGACTACTTACTCCCATCAAGTAAATACATCAAAGCAACCACACCACCACAGCAAAGAAAGACTCTACGCCGCAAAAAAATCATAAACATGTCGACACCAACACCTCTTCAAACCCTTCCACCGCCCGCAGACGCCAAAGCGCAAACACCAAGAAAACGCTCGCGATCCCGCTCCGAAAGTCCAGCGCCAACCGAACGACCATCAAAGCGAACAGCACCGGCCGCCAAACCCCGCGAGAAGCAACCGGTCAAGTTCCTCATAATATCCGACACGCACGACACCGACGACGACGCCGACGAAGAAGACTCCTTCCAGCCCCCCACCACCATCACGACCCCCGTCGACGTCGTCCTCCACTGCGGCGACCTCACCGAAAACGGCACCCTCCCCAGCCTCGCCAAAGCCATCGCGAAGCTCGCCTCCATCCCCGCGGAACTGCGTCTTATGATCGCGGGTAACCACGAAATTACACTCGACGAGGCCTACTACCTCAACGAAGGCGGCGACCCCGCCGTTTCCGCCGCCGCGCTCAAACTCGTCGGCGAGACGGCCGCGCTCCAAGGCGTGACCTACCTCGTCGAAGGCACCCACACGTTCACCCTGCACAACGGCGCCACCTTCACAATATACGCCTCTCCATACACGCCTCTCCACGGGCTCTCCGCATTCCAGTACCCCACCTCGCACGACCAGTTCAATCCCGCCTCGACGACGCCCGCCTGGGCGACCAACGTCGCGACGGCGACCTCGACAATCCCCGCGTCCGGCGTCGACATCCTCATGACCCACGGGCCGCCGAAGTACGTGCTGGACGGCGTCGCGGGCGGCGGGAGCGCCGGGTGCGAGCACCTGCGGCGCGCGGTGTGCCGGGCGCGGCCGCGGTTACACTGCTTCGGGCACGTGCATGGCGGGTACGGGGCGCGGCGGGTGTATTTCGAGGACCGGAAGAAGCCTGGTAGAGACAGTGAAGACGACGACGGCATGGTCGGTTTGCCGGAGGAGTTTATTGGGAAGAATCAAGCGAGGAGGAAGGGGTATGCCGAACTCTGTCCCGGGAGCAGGGAGGCGATGAGGGAGGGTGGGCAGACGTTGATGGTTAATGCGGCGGTGAGGGATGAGCGCGGGAGGGCGGGGAATGCGCCGTGGTTGGTGGAGTTGGAGTTGTGAGGGAGATGGAGAAGGGGGGAGGGGGTTCTGAAAGTTTTTGCTTCGGCTGCCCCGGGGGGTGTGGGAAAGACAGGTGAAGTTTACGTCTGTGTCCGGCTGCTCGCTTTGACTGCCTACACAAGATGGAGACATGAATCTGCGTCTCCGCCCAGATCGTGTTCACCTGCTGATTTACTGTTGACTGCCGCGCAGGCTATGATCGCAACCACGTCCGCGTCTGGTTCAAGAAATGTTGTTGTTGACGAGCATGTGGAGTGGAAGCGAACGTCCGGACATATGTGTTCAACAGATAGGTCGTGGGAAATCCGACACTACACAAAATAATGCTGGATTTTCAATCCACGTAGTGTGACGATGGATCAGGGCCAAGTTCAGAAATCAAACAACTTTTCAGATACGCCTTGTATGAGTTGACTTTCTATCTCAAGTCTTACTTTAACTCTCGGAGAAGTTTGTCAGAAAGACGACAAGGACGGCGGTATATCTATTCCACGGTAGTCAGAAATATGCTCGGGATTATGGAGGTGTGGCTGAATATCGACTCACGCTGCGGTGGCGGCGACAAGTTCATGGTGCCTTGGTCGAGCGAAAAGTGAAATGGCGAACGGGAACACGAGAACGAAAACGAGGACGAATGCAACCTTGACTTTGTCTGGCATTCTTAATTTGAACAGTAGACAAACGGGCAGCATCAGCAGACCCACGGAAATGAGGGTCACGACCAGGCGAATCAGAGCGTCGATTTTCGATTTCGAGAACAAAGTGATGCCGGCGTCTTCCATCCCCTTGACTTTTTCTTTCTGGAGTTTGGACATGAGGAGTGGCTTGAAACATGTCAGCGTAAGTTTGCGTGGTTGGAGCGGGCAAAGCATCTACCTGGACCCATGACAAAGGGGCGCTTTGCAGGAAGTCCTCGAGACGACCCTGAAATGGCGAGTCCTGGTATCGGGAGAGGATTACGAAGTCGTCGATACGGTTGAGGACCCTGGCTTCATCGCGGTCGATTGGTTTCGTGTTCCACATGTAGTTGACAAGATTGAGATGGTTTCTTTTTGTAGGCTTCTCCATTGCAAGCGAATCACGCTCTCGAACCAGAAGCGCATCTTCACAAACGCCAAAGTCAGCCGCAGTGGTTTGGTCTCGCCTAAGGATTATATCGATACGGACCATACTGTTCAAGTTTCTTGTCGATCCGCTCGATCAGATCCGTCCGCTTTGAATCTTGCTGATCCTTGTCATATTGTATGCATCTGAGCCGATAGGAGCGATCATCGCTATTGTTGTCAGACTCGTCGAGCGTGTCAAGCTCGATTTCCAGCTGTGAAAGCTCCAGCTGTCGATGAAAGAGAACCCGATTCCTGAGTGTTCCAAAACGGCGGTAGATTCGGAAGTTGTCGTCAGTGTCGACGAATGCAGCAAGCCGGGGGTAGCCCTCCGGGTAGTCGGCGACTGGGCTCTGTCAGTGATGTCACTCCAACAAGAAAATCCGCAATTTTCTTTTCTTTCTTACTCGGCTTAACTGTCAGTTCCGCGAACCGATCATCCATACGCGAGCCCGATCTCACACCAAAGAACTCTTGGACCCGGCTCCAAAAAGGTCGACTTTCATTCGTTGCTGCCATGCGCGCGTCGCGGGATCGAATATCTGCCCTGTCTCCCCGTTAGGCAACAGCGATGATGACGCTGCCTGCCCAGAAGTTGGCTGTCCTTTCTTGGGGGCAAAGAAAGAGCTGGGGGGACAGAGAGTCAGAAACTTTCTCTGCACCCCCAGGGTCGACCTTTAATGGCCATTTCTCTTAAGGAAATGGAAAACTTCCAGCCTCTTGTTTAACGATGAGCTGTCTCTCTTCGCTGCTAGCCCTGGAGACGTGTGCTGTCGCTACAGGAGATGATGCTTCGCCTACATAACGGAAGGGTGAGCAATGAAAGGCTGCATCCCCTGGGTCAGCCTTGCGGCCCCTGTCAGCCACAAGGACACACAGCATGCACCGTATGCACTGGACATCGAAAAGGGAATAGATGACACTCCCACCTCCAAAAAGAACATATTACAGTGCTCAATCATCAAGCTGGAGCAAAAAATCCATCCTTGATTGCTGCTTTGCTGATTATTACATTATTCTTCACTTTGTCAAGTCGGTCTTACCTTATTTGGTAGTTACGCAGTTATTGTACATATTGAATGGGAGTTATCAAATGAGAAAGGTGGTACTGTGTATAAATTTGTAAGCAATAATCAATATGGCACGGGCTGTCAGGAAGGGCAGGGGGAGAGTTTCGACCCTGTTTTATTTTGAAATTTAGCAAATTCAGCCACATCATCAGACAATTCGTGGTACCAAAAAGCTAAAAGGAGGGCGAGTGTCGCGATTTTGCTATTGGCAGGATAGACACATACTTCGAAAATCATGTGTTGCGACCGGGATGCCGGGCGCTGATGCTGCAATCCTGCGGCTTACCGAGGCAATTGGCTGTCTGTCCTAAGACATTTCACCGGTCAAGGGGTATGAGTTGTCGCTGGTTCGGCGAAAGATTTTGACTGCGGCCACCAAAGGATTCCAAAGGCCTGCTGCGCCTCGTTGCACATGGATATGGATATGATGGTGCGTCGTTCGTCTTGCTGTGAAAACGGTTTCCGATACGTCCAAGTAACGAAGCCAAAACCCTCTCTGTCTGCCTCGGTATACGAGCTATCAACTATCTTCTCTGGTTCTCGAAGCTCAAGGTATGGGCGCCATAGATGAGTCTCATCCAAAGAACAAAATTCTTTGCAGAACAGAAATTTCTGGAGGCCGTGCAAGGATTAAAAGACTTCAACGAGGTTTGAAGTTCCTGGAATGAACCAGTCAACGCGTAGATTACTTTCGAAATTGTATGGACCTTTCCTTCGCTGATGGGGCGTAAACACCGTGGGCAGAGCTTGGAGCTTAGCTGCATAGTGTTCTTGTGTGCTGTAGGAAATTTCCATGCTCGTGGCTCCAATCCCAAGTAACGGTTGCCCGGTTATTTTCAGTGTCCCGATCTCGGAGCTGCATGCCCTGATTTCGTTCTTTCAAGGATCGTTTGGTTGCGCCTCCTACTCTCAGGTGACTTCCATACGTCAAGATCCCCGGTAACTTGTCATGTTCCGAATTCGTATCTTTTACGTTCGAATGCGGTCAGCTGCGGCTGCTTGATTTTGGGTGTGTTACGACCATTGCATATGGTTCGACTGGATATTTTGGTGCAGCGATCGGCTTACCTGTGGCTCTTGGGAGGCGGCTTAGGCCACTTTGATCGTATTAGAAACAGTGTGACCCAATACGATCCAAGGATGATAGCACTTACAGGGTTACCGGTGGGTTTTGGCTTTACATTTGAAAGCCGTCGTACGTTCAATCCAGCAAACTTCGAATGTCAGCAGAAGGATCTCCCCTTTCGAAACTGCATGGACGATCTTACAATCCAGTACCGTTTCTTCCTTGACCGAGTCCCCTGATCAGGGGCATTCCGGTAGGGACCTGCAGCTTTTCGGCTCGGAGGCTTCATCTGGCTTGTTGTGCTATCTCGAAGCGAGGTGTCATGCGGATTGAATGACACAGGATCAAGACGCATTTTGAATGGGAAGACCATCCGTGATATGGATCTCTGGTTGTGGTAGAGAGCCGCTTCTACTCACGAACGCCTGGTAAAATAGAGTCAGCAGAATGGGCGGGCTTGAGGGCACTTTCTATTCGCCAAGGACGGTGCTGGTGCCGCCTTCCAATGGACAAACGGTGCTACGAATCACATGCCTTACTTTCAAGCCATCTGTGAGGGTCATCTGCTCACCTTCCAGCAAGGCTGGTGAACGCCTTCAACCGAAGCCTTGGGACCGCAACACGCAGTAAGCAGGCTTCGTTCGCCTTAACACAGCCTTCAATATGTTGGAAGTCTTACTTGCTGGCAGTTGACAGATGGCCCAGCCTCAAAAAAACAAAAACACAGCCTTCGGTAGCCTCGAAATTTCGGAGGACTTGAGAAATCCAACACACCGTCGCCCGCCTCAGGATTCCGAAGGCCTCGTGAAAATCCCGCGCATGACCCGTGCGCCCGCCCGACGTGGACGGGCTTTACACGTGAGAAAGCAGGGTTCGGATAAGGGAACCTACATCCGACTGAGGGAAGCCGAGGCTGACAGAACCCTTGTCAGGCTGTCGATGCAGACAGCCCCATCGGAAATCTCACCGAGGCGTCGAGGATGAGTTGTAGCGCAACAAGCCGCTTCTGCGCATGAGAAGTGTTGCGCTATTCACTTCGGACTCTTGTAGCCTTTTGAGTGAGGCTTCACCGGTTACATAAAGAGGCGTACGGGACAGCTGTGTAGTGCGTATGGCTGCCGGAGATCATAGCCTCGCTAGCCCTGGGTTTGATGCGGGGTAAATGAGTAATTTGGCAGGCAGTAAGTACTCATCGAAAGTGGCTATAACCAATTGACTTCCGCCCCATTTAGCCTGCACATCAAGGCGGAGATGAAGATGCATTTCAAAGGCTGACCGGTGTCGACCAAGCACTTTACCATCAACCCTCTGGGCTACTCTCAAACCCAGCCGCCAACCTGATGAAGCACCTCTTCGAGTTTTTGAAACGCTGCATCGAGAAATATATATTTGGCATCTGCACGTTCCTCTCATGGTCGTCCAGTCCCATCTTTCCTTCTCCAACATCAAGCCAACTCCTACCTACTGCGACAACCGGTTCTTCCCTCTTCCCTCGTCCATAATTAAATTGTGATAACGGCCGTACCGAATAGGAAAGCCCGAGGAATCTGTTGCTATAATCAAACAGGCATGAACAGAATCCCATGAAGTACGAACAAATAAGAAGAGACCCAAACCTTTGTCTGATTTCTCTGTCGGTCGGCTTGCGGGCACCGAAGGTTTCAAGCATCATTGCTCAGCTGACAACGGCCATCCGATGAGGTGATTACAATGCTTACATTCTGCAGGAATACAACCAACACAGCCATGTACCTTGGTTAATCAAACGTTAGCAAATTGAGATATTACCAATTTTGGCCGGCTTCAAAATTTCCTTGGGAGGTGAACTCACGCCGTGGTTATCGCAATGAGCTCATGGAATTTGGGCCGCGAAAAAAAACGATAAAGAGACGGGAAAGAGCAGCACACAGGCCAACACCGTAAAGATCTTCGCCTGGTCCGAGATTCGCGAGCGGAACAGAACGCACACCGGTGCCACTATCATGATCAGGAAAATAAACTGAACAAGTGCGTCGATACGCTCTCTGGAGTACAGTCTGATCGCGCTGTCGTTGGTCTTCTCTTGCTGTATTTGGCTAGTAAACCATTTCTGGAAGGGATTGTTAGCCATGGAATATTTTCGGGGCCTCCCAAGAAATCTACCTGGAGCCATTTGATTTCCCATTCCTGCAGAAAGCGTTCAACCAAAGCATGACATCCAGAGCTCTGCTCGGGCGACAGTACTACAAGATCGTCCGTTCTGTTGAATAGCTCAACCTCGTCTTTCGCTATCGATTTCTGATTCCAGATGTGGTTGATAAGACTGTGATGATTGCGGCATGTCGGATGAGCCAAAGAGAGCGACCTGTTCTCCCTTTCTAAGAGAGCATCTGTAATCGGCTAGAATGTTAATAGTAGAAACATACCAGGAGTAGTCATCTGCAGACCATAATCCTTCAGCTTCTCTTCTATTGTTTTAACCAAGCCTTGATGTTTGGTATCAAGTTCTTGATCGTAGCCAATTGAAGATAAGCAGAACTTTCTCTCCTCACTCCCACTGTGGTCTTTCTGATCTAGTACCTCTAATTATTTCTCCAGTTTGGCCAGCTCGTACTGCTTTTGCTGCATCACTCGATTCCTAAGGGCTCCAAAACGCCGATAGATCTTGAAGTTCGGGTCTGAGTCCACGAAAGCTGACAGTTGAGGATATCCGGGCGGGTACTGCTCGACTTTCATAAAGTTTAGTTATACAGACACAGTTGAAGCATTGAGATTTTCTTACTTGGCTTCGCTCGTAGACTCTTGAAACGCCCATCTTCAGTTCCTTCTGTGTTGCGTCCGAACTTCTTACGCATGTAATGTTGATGAACCAACGAACAAAGCCAATTCCTTTGATTCCGTGGCGATACTTCTAAAACACGGGACCCTTTCCTAGTCAGCCGATCAGAAATTGGCGCAGACACCGGTGAATTGCTTGCCACTCTGCTGTCTGTTCTGCGAGCTTCCTCCGTCGTGGCCAGATTCCTGGGTTGCTCCGCGACTGTTATTCAACTGGTCCATTTCCATGTCCGGCGGTGAGAGGTTGCTTTGACCGGATTCTATGTTTGATAGGAAGGCCACGGCGGAAGCTTCAGTGTCGGGCTCTCCATCATGCCCTGATGACCGGGCCATCGCGAGGGAGCGTGAGCTGAAGCTCGGCGACCCGACACAAATCAACCCGGGCGGTGGTACCTTTTTCAACGGCCGACCTGTCAGCCTTGGCTAAGCCTTCGGAGTGGCCGGCGAATCAAACACCGCAAAGAAGCCGATCATGGCCACTATATCTGGTCGGGGCGGGAAAGGATTGTCGAATCAGGGGGAGGCTTGATATTTGATGTGCACAAAGACCACGAGTTACAACGTGCCAGAGAGACACGTAGCGATCTGAAGGTCAGGTGTGCTATTGTAAGCTTCGAAAGGTGGGGAGGGCGTACGTTGGGGCTGTGTATGGGACAAATGAGGCGAGGGAGGCGACGTGCATCTGGTTATAAGTCACGACAGGAGGCTGTTCACAGTATGATTTGATCAATTCGTAGCGCAAAACTGGTAATTCAAGCCAGAGGATGATCTGGTGTAGCTTTTGGGAATGAAAATCGCCTGGATAACGGCTAGGGCAAGCGTCGCGTACTACCTCAAATGCTCCGCCGGCGCTATGCTCCACTTCCGTCACCACCCGGGGTCGTGCAAATATGCATCCTGCAGCATAGTCACCACAAATGCAATGCCACGCTCTCATGCCACATGCCACCCCGAATTCCTATTACCGGGTAACCGGAAACCTCGTGGCTCTCGTTCACCAATTGCAGAATGCGGAAAGCGCTGAAACGCCACCTTCAAGATCAGACTGCAGCGGGCACACGCGAGGCAAAACCCTCAAGAGAGATGGCTGCGAGCTTTCAGATTACGAGATTGAATACCGAGATTTTAAAGAATTTCGCAGGGAAAGAAGCTAACACTGGGTACGTTCCAGCGCGTAGCAAATTCTTCCGCCAGACAATTTGCCCAAAACACTCATTCCAGTACATTCCAACCTCCTCTCTTATCCTCATTTACAAACAATGAAATCTTTCAGCTCGCTACTGCTGCATCGATTTGACCCCAAAACACAGCTGTTCTGCTGGTGTCAAAACCGTCATGATACGACTTCCTATCACTTGCCGGATTGCTGTCCACTGTTGGATCCGGATTGCGATCCTTGGCCCTGTGCCGGTTTGCCTGTTCCCTGGGATGACGTAGGGCGTTGAGGCCACTGCCTATGGTGTCAAAAATCAGTTCTTAAATCTCGAATAAAATGAACACGCACATCGTTTTTCGAGCCTGAGGGTGTAACATGCGATCGAGGCGTGCTGTATGAATCGTTCTACTCGGTATCAGTAACGGAATTGCTGCAGAGGGATGCTGACAGCATTACTGTCTCAGTTCCCATGTTTCTCGATCGCGCCCGCTTTAGCATGCGGCGGCCGTTGAGTTTCCCTACCCGGTCGACGAAAGCCTCAAAAAAAGAAAAGTAAGCAAACAGGTGAGACTAGCGCGAGCGAGAACTGCCTACCTCGGCAACCGTAAGAGAGTGGCGCATTCTGCAATATATAATTTGTTGCTTAGGCTCACCGCCACGACAGAACGTGACATTAATTGATGTGTTGTTCTTTGTACCGCATGGTCCGATACCGCTCGTTGGGGGGCTTCGTAGCCCAACAAATTGATAAATGTAATTGGATACCAGGGTTGCTGCATGCTCCGCTCTCCCACAATGAGAAGCTGCAGCAAAGTAGTACAAGGGGATCTGCGCGCGGGGCAATGCCACAAGAACACTGGCCTTCTCTACGAGGTCCGGTGACCGTTAAACAAGGCTGACCGTTGGCGATTGCCTTACACTCGCAATGCAGTTCAGCGAACTACACATGAAATATATCCACGAATATCAAGTCCACAGAACGGGTACAGGAGATCCTCAGACACCTGGCTTCCTCCAAATGGCCAGATGAAGTAACAATGCTGTAATATTGTGTGACTCCGTTCTGCTATGTACATGCCATGTGACTGCTCGGTCTGTAGGTGACATCGAAAAATTCTTTCCGCATCGAGGTTACACAGCATTACTTCGTCTGGCTCTCGCAGCATTTCCCTCGTTTACACTACCACATATTTATAACGCAGAACATCTTCATTCATTAGAACAAAAAGTAGCACCTGATTAGGGGTTGATTATGTATACAAAGTTCAAATGCTACGGATACCCCTCGTCGCAAACGTTTAACCCCTGGAAGCTTTTCCAGCCGCTCACCATTTCGGAATCACGCACACTCAGCGCAGGTCAACTCCTCACCCAGAAAACCATGACACCAACGACAGTAGCATTCACAACCCCACACTCACACATACTCCGCACAAATCAACTCGCCCCCCAAATCCATGACATCCCCCACCGTCGCGTTCGGGATGATCCCCACCATCCACAAGTTATGATTCAGGGTCGTCACGTTCGCCGGGTCGCCGTCATACTCCAGAACATCCGCGCCGGGGTAGTCGAAGCCGTTCTCCTCCAGGTAGCTGGGGCGCGGCACGTTGCGGCCGGCCATGTCGGTGAGGCGGGCGGTGAGGTTCGCGCTCTGCCACAGCCACCACAGGCGGTCGAGGTTGGCGTGGTGGAGGAAGAAGAGGGGCTGGGAAAACCATCAGCCACTACTGCCGAACGGGGGCGAGAAAGAGCGGAGGGGGGGAAACACTTACGTCGCCGGGGCTGGACACGACGTCGAGCATCTTGAAGCGCACACATCATCGTCAGCACGGCACAGCACAGCGGTCTCGTCTTCAAGGTGCGCGGCTCACCGTCCCGCCCACGCCCGCGTGCCCCGCCGTGTGCGGAGCGCTCTTGTAGCACTGGTACGCCTCGTCGTAGTCGGCGGCCGCGCGGCACGCGTCGACGTACGTCGCGTCCGCCTTCCGGAAGTTTTCGGCGTCGAGACTCCTCGACAGGCAGTAGCTGGCGGCGCTCGACGTCTGGTTGATGTGCAGGGTGAGGTTCGCGAAGGGGCCGTCCGCGACGCACGCGTCGTCGCCGACGCCGTCGCCGCCGAAGCCGGTGGCGGCGTCGAAGACGGCGGACTGGTTCAGCGCGGACGCGTCGAGGGATTCTTCCCAGTAGGGCTGCGCGCCGGGGTAGTTGCATTCGGTTTGCAGGAGGAGCTCGTGGGCGCGCATGTAGAGGCGGTGCCAGGGGAGGAAGGCGCCCTGGTGGTGGTTTGGTTGCGTCGGGTCAGTTGCGGGGGACGCGGTGCTCTGGGGGAGGTGGAGGGGGGGAAACGTACGACGTCGTGGATGACGTTGGACTGCACGATGTGGCTGTACATCAGCTCGTCCCATCTGTTCTCCGCGCCGTCGATGTCGAGCTTCGTCGGCGACGACATCAGGCAGAGCTCGGCGTCGATGTACGCCGCTTTCTCGGTGTCGCTGAGGTTGTTCCTGGGGGGATTGCTTCAGCAAAGCTTCGTTCGGAGGGTTTGGCCGTGGGGTCTCACCATGATTTGCGTTGGTTTTTGGTGGTGCATGTTCCATTGCGTCTCGCCAATGGCGAACTGACGGCCAAGTCAATGGCGGACGCGAAAAGAGTGACGACTGTCCACTTGAGGATGCCCATCACGGCTGGTTTTTCAGGCTCTAGCTGAGAGCCCCGAAGTGGAAGAGGTGGAAAACGAGAGACAACAGTGAATAGCTGAAGCGAAAGTCCTGATGGTGAAAAGCAAAGAAGTCGAGAGAGAGCAAAAAACATTTGGCTTTATACCTGAGGCCCGCCGGAACCTTTGCTGGCACACCCAAGGAGCCCTTGGTCTCTTCGACCGGGAACTTCTCGCCGAATCCGCCGCCGTCTCGGTGGACACCTGGACCGAGAGCCCAATCATGCCTTCAGCGAAGGCCGGCGTTACGCGGAGGCCCCATTGGCCCTTCCGCATACGCGTATGGTCTAAGCCCATGCAGCGTAGAAGGACACCGAAAGAGCCAAGATCGACGTTTGTGGGGTAGATTCGCTATCGTGAATGCGTGGATGGAGTGCGTAAGCTGATCAAATGCGGGCGAAATCGCGGATCGATATACCCAAGGTATGGATATAATGCCGGGCAGAGATCTATATACTTCCTGCATTCGCACTGCGCGTTCACCGTTCTGGAAGGGTACATGGGTACTTTTTGATAGCTCCTGACGCGTGGTTTGCATGGGGTGGCGGAGCTAAGGCGTCCCAGGCGAGCCTAGAATGGCTGCGTAAGCTGTCTTAAGCTCAGTCGCGTTTCCGGTTTTAGTATGTCGATCTTGAGGCTTAGTCCCCGCAAGCCTCGGCACTGATCTCAAAGCTTATCTGACACTTCCTACTTGCAGATTTGGGAGCTCATCTTGGTCGGCCATTGCAAGCAACATGCATTGTGGGAGTACAAAATGATGCGCAGAAACTCCAAGCACTCCGCCAGAACGTCCGCAAGAGGCAAAACCTATGCATTGGTCGAGAGTCTCTTTTCTTAATACCACGCGATATGATTTCCCCGGCAAATGTGGCGCATGATGGCGTGTATCTCTATATTCATACTATCTACTTATCTACCAAACTTGGCGCAATTCCTTCTTCCATCCCAAAATCCACCCTTCATGCCTTGACGCTATACACCATCCCATCAGCCGCTCCGCCTTCCGAACACCACCACCACTACGCAAAAGCGACCCTCTTATCCCCGGGCATCCTGACCTCCCACTCCAGCGGCAACCGGCAGCTCCTCCCCTTCTCCAGCTCTACCGTCCACTCGACCACATTCCCCTCCTTCATCTCCGCCTCCGCCTCGCCCCACCCGCCCACCCCTTCTTCCCTCCCCTCCACCTCCTCCACCCCGGCCCCCGCCACCCTCCCCCCGCCCCTCCACAGCCCCCTCGGCACCACGACCTCCACCCGCAACCTCTCCATCTCCGACACGGGCACCTGGTCCCTCACCGTCACCCTGACCCTCGCGCCGCGCGCGTTCGTGATGGTCGTGCAGCGCGTATATCTATCCGCCGCCTCCCGCGCCCCGCCCATCAGCAACCCGGCGTTCCCGCCGCCGGCATGTCTCAGCAGCGCCGGCGGCGCGTACGCGACGTGCACGGCCGGGTCGACGCCGAGGTCCAGCTGCAGCGCCTCGCCGGGGCCGGTGCGCGGGACGGCGGCGGTGCCGAGGAAGGCGCCGTCGAGGGTGAGGCCGGCGGCGCCGTGGAGGAGGGTGATGCCCCTGGCACCACCGCCGTCTCCGTTCTCCTCCCCCTCGTCGTCGTCGTCGTCGTCGTTTGCCGCGGGGTTCCGCAGCTCGGCGCGCAGGAAGGCGCCCTTGCGCAGCTTGGGGACGGCGAGGTAGGACAGCGCGACGTCGCGGATGGGGAGGGTGGCGAGCTTGTGGCGGCGGCACAGCGGGGACGGGGCCAGCGTGCGGGTCCCCGGGAGGTCGTAGGCGGTCGTCATGCCCGAGTCTTCCCAGGTGGGTTCTTGGTGGAGGGTGGAAGGGTGGTGGTGGTGGTGGTGGTGGTGGTCTGGAGGGTTCGAGGCGGCGGCGGTGCTGCGGCCGAATAGGGAGGCGCCGGTGGAGGGAGGTGGTGCGGCGTTGTTGTTGTTGTTGGTGTTGGTGCCGAATAGGCCGCCGCCGCCGCTGCTGGTTGCGGGTTGCTGGGTGTTGTTGTTGTTGTTGTTGTTGTTGTTGTTGTTGCTGCCGAATAGTCCTCCTCCGCTTTGCGCTGGTTGCGCGTTGGTGTTGCCGAACAGGCCTCCGCCTTGCGCTGGCTGCGCATTGTTGCTGTTACCAAACAATCCTCCGGTGGATGGAGGCTGTTGGGTTCCGGAATCGTTGTTGCCTGCAGTTGAGGCTGCCTGGCCGAAAGCAGAGGCAGCCGAGCCAGCATTGGCGCTGCCAAAGCCTCTGCCGGAATTGTTGAACAGACCACCAGATACGGGGCCCAGCTGAGACGGAGCTCCGAAAGTGGGCTTCCAACCTGAAGGCGGGGGTGGCCGGTTGTGAGACACTGGTGGTCCGGAGATGGTCAGGTTTCCGAAGAGACCGACGTTCTCGGGACCGAAAACTTCGTAGCGGTTGAAGTGGTCTTGGCCATGTCCATGAGATATAAAGCTGTTGCCGGCCAGGTTCTCCTGCGGGCTGAGCTTGGTATCCCAAAGATGCTCGTCCTCGTCGTACGCGTGCCTATCCCTCAGGAAGATGGGCCACGGTCGGAGTTCCGGGACTTTGTCGTCAAGCCCCGAGTAGGAGGTCTGAGAAGTGGAAAGAGTGATCTTGGCATCCTTCCAAGTCTCGGACGTCTTGTTGCTGAACTCGGCGCTGTAGGTGATGGTCGCGGTCTTGTCCAGGGACGAGATGCTGACGTTGTACCGCGGCGACCAGGACGCTTCGCGGACGACGTACGAAAGGGAGAGGCGTACGGTCTTCTCCGAAGCCTCGACGGGAGCCTTCTCATCGAGTTCCGGTGAAGAAGCGGCCGATTCAAGTGAGCCCCGCCTGGAGGACGTCGGCGTGTCCATGGGGGCTTCCAGGGTCAGCTTGACGCAATAGAGCTTCCTCGGCCAGAACTTGGCCTTCTCGTCTCTCACGCGCTGCCTCTCCCGCCGCCGCTGCGCCGCCCTCTTCTCCCTCTCCTCCCTCCTCTTCTTCTTCGTCTTCCGCTCCGCCTTCGTCTCCTTCCGAAAATTCGCTTCCTTCTTCTTGATGTCCTTCTCCAGCCGTTCAATCTCCTGCCTCGCCTGCGTCCACAGCCGATGCACGCGCGCCCGGTCACTGCCATACCTCTCGATGGCCTTGGACGCATCGGCGAGCTCGTTGTGCTTCGCGTTGATCGACTCCACGAACGCGTTCAGCACGCGGATCTGGTCGTTCGCCGAGCTCTGCTTCTCGCGCGCCGCCTCGACCTCGTCCCGCAGCCGCCTCAGCTCGCTCTGCAACGCCCGCAGGTGGCTGCGCTCCCACTCGCCGTCGCTCCCGTCCGGGTCGGAGTCGGAATCGTCCGACTCGTCGGAGAACTGGTCGGCGAACCGCTCGCGGTTGGCGACGAGCTCGACGCTCATGTCGGTGATGGCGGCGGCGCCATGGCCGTCGAGCTGGACGGAATGCTCGTCCGCGGCGGGCGTGATGCCGTAGATGGTCACCTCGTTGAGGCCCGGACGGAGCTTGACGTCTGCGATGTCGCGGACCACGTGGGCGCGGGACGGGTAGATGGTGACCGAGGTCGTGGGCAAGTCGTCGATGAGAAATTCCTGCTTGGGGATGTCGCCCGACATCGTGGAATATTGGCCGAATGAGTCGATGGCTGAGGAATGGCTGGGCGATTGAAAGCGGTAGTCGGCAGGGGAGAAATGGTTTTATGGAGGGATGCAGGCCAGGCAGCAACTAGGCTGTGAACTAGGCTGCGCCACAGGCAGCAACTGGCACAGATCGCATCCTGCCACTTCGCAGTTGCCTATTGGAAGGAACTCTTGCGTTTTGTCAGCATCTGTCGAGTTGGGGATATATGAAACCGGGGGATCCTGGTAGTGGGCTTGGCTGAGGCCAGTAATTGCAGTGTGGCGTTGAAAGGTGTGGGGATGCGACGTGTGTGACGAGGAAGCACAGAAAGCGGCAACGACTTTCAGACGACATCCAACGTCAACACCAACTCAAGAAGGCTCAAGCGATTTTTTTCCAAGCACCGAATGACGTGAAGGCATGGAATTGACGACAAAACCCCAATCTCATTTGGAACATTATATCCACACCCCACGTCTTGTTTAAATTCCAGCATATCCAGTTACGCCTCGCACCTTGCCACCCTCAACAACAACTATAAGCAACGCCAACTCCACATGTAGTGAGCGAACGACAAAAAGCGATAATCCACGATACCTATCCCACAAACCCAAAAACATCCCCACATTCAAACAACCACCCCCATCCACAAACAAAAACCCCAAGCAAGCCAACGAAGCAACACCGACCACTGCAACCCCCAAACCGATCCCACCCACCCCCTACGTATACACATCATTCAACACCTGCCCCCCGACCGGATACTTCTCCTCCACCAACACCACCCCCCTCGGCCTATCCACGCCCACCCTCTCCCCCAACCCCAACCCCGCCCCGCCATCCCCCCCATCCGCATACCACCACCCCCCGGGCCCCGGCACGACCCTCCTCACCCCCGCACCCACCCCCACCCCGGCCCCCGCCACCACGCCCCCCGCGCTCCCGGCGCCGGGCCACCACCGCTCGAGATCCGCGCGGCACGCGTCGCGCGCCTCGGCGAGCAGCTGCGCCGGCGCCGGGCGGTCCCGCGGCAGCGGCTCGAGGCAGCGGTACGCGGCCTCGACCAGGCGGGCGGAATACTGCGGGTGCAGCGCCGTGCGGGGCGGGTAGGACGACGGGTCGTGGCGGGCGCCGGAGCCGGCGTGGGCGCGGAGGGTGGCGGCGTCGAGGAGGGGGTCGGCGGTGGGGTTGGGGTTGCGGGGGGGTTTCGGCTTCTTCTTCGTCGTTGCGGCCTTTTTGGGTCTCCTCCCGGCGCCGGCGCTGGTTTGGGGGGCAGGAGGGGGAGGCTCGTCGGCGGCGGCGGCGGCGGCGGTGGGGAAGAAGTGCTTGACGAGGGCGTGGGTGTGGGTGATGGGCAGGCTCGCGTCGTCGCGGTTGCGGCGGGCGTGGCGCGGGGGGAAGTCGGTGCGGGCGTGGGTGTGGCAGGCGGCGTCGTACGCGGCGGGCGAGGTGTATATGTTCTCGTCGTAGGCGGGCAGGGACCACAGCTGGGCGGGCGGCCAGGCGCGCGGCGGCAGGCGCATGCCGCACCAGAGGACGAGGCCGATCTGCCAGACGGTGGTGTGGGCGCGGCACGGGTGGTCGACGGGCAGCGGCGGCTTGGGCGCCGGCGTGTTCGGGTTGAGGCGGAAGCCGTCCGAGTGGCGGCCCGGGTCCTCGGTGCGGAAGGCGTTGCACTCGACCTGGTCGTCCGTCCGCAGCAGCTCCCACGGCTCCCAGTGCGGCGTGCCCCCGCCGCGCCGCACCGTCTCCGGCGCCCCCGCGTCCGGGTACTCGCACACGCCGCCGAAGTCGGCGAGCTGCACGACCGGGTAGTTCTGGTGCCAGTGGTGGGACGTGGCCGAGACGTCGGCGGCGTTGAGCAGGATGTTGGCCGGCTTGATGTCGTAGTGGAACATGGCCTTCTTGTGCGGCGGGACGGGCGCTTCGAGGGCGACGGCGGCTTCGGCGAGGCAGCGGAGGAGGTACCAGAGGAATGCTTCGGGGAGCATGATGCTGCGGGATGCCGGTCAGTTTTCTCACGGCTTCTTGGGGGAAGCTCTTCACTTCGACTTACTCGCGCGATTCGTAGTACTTGTAGAGCTCGTCCAACGTGCCGTAAGGAGCGAACTCCAGATACGTGACTCCTAAAGATCCTTTGCGAGCGCTCTCGCCGAGGTATTTTACCATGTATCTGCTGTCGACTCCCGCATCGCGCAGAGATCGGAAAATCCGTCGCTCCTCATCTGAGGCTTGCTCCAGGTCTCTCTTGACGACCACGCGCTAGATGATCGAGAAACGTTGGTCAGCGACACATACAACCTTGGCAAGGTAAGACAGCTTCTCCAAGTACAAAGAAAGGTGTCGATCCGACCCGTCTCTTCCCTGACAGCCAAAACGAGGATAAAGGAAGGCGAAAGGCATCCCCGAACAAAGAAATGGCGACCACTTACAGCACGAGTGTTGCCCTGAGCATCGGCCCATCGATAGAGCATGGCCTTCCCGAACGTGCCCTGGCCGAGAAGCTTGTGCCATCTCCAGTGACCTCTGCTACTGGGGTCCCCAATAGCTTCATGCAGAGTCGAAGCGTCTCCTCGCTCCACCGTGTGACTCGGCTGCTCCGTCAGGGGACCGTTGTCGTGAGCACCGGTATACGTGGGCAGCCCCGCCAACCAAGTGCCTGGGGGAGGTTCCCATCCTCGGGCATGGTCGATTTTGTAGGCCTCGTCGCGGAACAGGTTTTTGCCGTACGACAGGAGCGGGAGTTCGGCGTCAGGGTCCGGATCTGCAGGGTTTGAAGGGTTGGGGGGAGGATTCTCTTGTCCTTAGTATTGCAGAAGAACCAAGCTTGCCGGTGGGACACCTTACCTGCACGGCACCTCCAGAAAGCGCGAGACCCGCACTGCTGGGGGTGGAAGGTGTGGCAACAGAGCGAGGACTGCCGGGCGCGGCGTCCGCGTTCGACGGCGATGATCCTTTCAGCGCGTCGTACACCGGCTGGTAGCGTTCGCGAATATACTCTATCATGCAACGCACAACACTTAATCAGCCACACCGGCGGCCTCAGGGCAAAGCAAAACACCGCGCCCCCTTTTTCCTCGGACGCGACTGACCTTCGGACCAATCCAGTTGCTGCCCCTTCCGCGGCCGCATCTTGCCTCTGACATAGTAAATCTCGTCGGCATTGCAAAACACGTCCATCGGTTCGACGCGCACGGAGGGATCGTCCCCCCTCCGCGGCCACAGCCGGCGTGACTCGGCTTCCCAGCGGCGCCTGATGATTGATGGAAGCACCTTCCACTTGATGTCGCTAGCTCGGTCCCATTGCGCTGGGAAAAATGCGGTCAGTGCCCGCCTCTTCTTCGTCAGCCCCCCTCCCGGGCACACGGAACACCATGCGGTACGTAGCAGCTTTCATGCCGTGTGTGTGTGTGCGTGTATGTGTGTGTGTCTTGAATCATGCTACTTTCCCAAACTCACCTTCGCTGCGGCGGGTCAGCCGATGCTGGTGCCCGTTCCCTTTTTCGATCTCCCGCCTCAGAAAGTTCCTGACGGCCCGCTTGTACAGCTCGCGGCCGCCGATCGGCGATCCCTGGGGGAGCGGTTGAGAGCGGACTGGAAAGTCCGGTTGCAGTTCCGGGGCGGCGTGCGAAGCCATGATGATGGGCTGGCTGCTGGGGTGTCCGTGTCTCGTGAGCGACACACCAGATGTCGTGCGGGAATAACTTGTTCAATATCGCAGTACGGTTCCAGCTTGCCGTCCGAGAGGCGCGAGGGTGCCCGAACTAAACAGGGAGCGAAGCATCACGCCAGTGTTGGGAAGTGCGGGTCCGACTATAAGTGGCAGAGTTACACCCCCACTCCTTCGACCAAGAACATGGCAAATGAAAGACAAGCGGGAGAGCAGAGAACAAGGCACCATTGTGGTCATCATGCGTTTGCAGGGCCTTGGCGAGGGTTGTGTGTGAGGGAACAAGCAACGCCCGTTGGGCACTTCCTTTGTCGCATCCCTTCCGCATGTGGTCAATGCACCAAAGAGGAAATTCATGGCGATGCTCGACTGGGTGCTGGAATGGGGGGGAGAGGACAAGCGCCGCCGCCACTGCTTCGGTAGCTAGTCACGGTTCCGGCTCGGGTCAAACGGCGGTCTGGACAGTCCAGCGGAGCGGGCCGGAGAGGAGGGGAGGAGGCTGTGGAGCCCACGGACAATATTGAAGCAGGTGGCCAACGCGCCGCCGTACGGCTGCAGCATCGCGCGCCGGCGGGCGGGAGGGACGGGACTCAACACGCGCGGCCCGCAAAGGAAGGGCCGGCCGGGCGGGAAGGCGACAAAGACACGGGGGGGAGAGAGGGGAGATGGCAGGTGGCGGGACGTGGCTGCTGCATTCAGCAAACGGCTCCGAGGCTTGCGGCGACGCTGTGAGGCACAGCAAGAGGCGACGGGGCGCATGGGTGTTGATATACGAATCCTGAATGTCTCAGGCGTGGGACAATATGCGGAGAGAAGCACGAGGAGGGGGCGGACGTCACTCCGGCGACCGGGTGTGGCAGCGGGCGATGGCCCACTTGGTTCGGTGGCAGCGCCGTGGGTTTGGTGTCGATGATCTGCCCGCAGCTGAAACAGGCGGCCAGGGGTCTTGCGCTGGGGGGAAAGGTTGCCGCAGCCGCCGCGGCTGCCGGCCTGGCGAGGCGCGGCGGGTCATTGGGCGCGCGGCACGGCAGCCGGGCAGCCGCTGGAGAAGAGCCGAACGGGGGCGCGCGGAACGGGGGAGCGGTTTTGTGAAGGCGAGTGGGTCGCGATGAAGATTTGGAGAGTCAGTCGCGGACCGCCTCCTTGGACGCGGCGGGACCCTGAGCCTCGGCGTGGGTACAGCATCGCCCCAAAACACACCAGTCTCGGGGCGATTAGCAGGCGCTGCACGCCGCAACGAGCTGGTTTAGCGGCGGCAGACACGGCAGTGCCCGCCTGGCGCGCGCACTCCAGATCTGCCCGCCCCACCCGCCGACCAGGCCCGACGCGACTCACACCGACACCCATCACCCCTGACACGCATCAAAGCCTGATTTTCTCTCTTCCTCCTCCCGCCATCCCCCCTCCCTCCTCCGCAAGACCATGACATTAAGACCCCGACAGAGCCGGCCGACACCGCGCTGCCCCTAGCCGCCCCTACAAACCCTCCCCCCCCAAAAAAAAAACCCACAACCCATGGCCCGCGTCCTCATCTTCGGCGCCGGCGCCATCGGCTCCGTCTACGCCTGGGTCCTGACGCGCGCCGGCGCCCAAGTCACCTGCGTGTGCCGCAGCAACTACGAGCACGTCCGCGAGCACGGCTTCCAGCTGGACAGCGACGTCTTCGGCCACGGGCTGCGCGTGCGCCCGGCCGTCGTCGACCGCGTCGCCGCGCCGCCCGCGGACGCGCCGTGGGACTTCATCCTGGTGTGCAGCAAGGCGTTCCCCGGCGCGGAGCCCAGCACGCCGTCGCTCGTCGCGCCCGCCGTCGCGTCGCCGCGCACCGCCGTCGTGCTGGTCCAGAACGGCATCGGCATCGAGGCCGAGTGGCACGCCGCCTTCCCGCGCAACCCCGTCCTCTCCGGCGTCGTCTACCTGCCCGCGACGCAGCCGCGGCCGGGCGCCGTGCGCATGGGCAACCTCGAGCGCCTCGAGGTCGGCGCCTTCCCCGCCACGTCCGTCGCCGAGGCCACCCAGCTCGGCGAGTTCATGGAGCTCGTCCAGCGCGGCGGCGCCACCATCCTCGTCTACGACGACATCCAGCCCCGCCGCTGGAGCAAGATGCTCGTCAACGCCGCGACGTGGGACCCCGCCGTCGTCCTCGCCGCCGTCAACGCCGCCGCCTCCCCCTTCGCCGCCTCCCAGGACCAGAACGGGTACGGGCCGGATTTCGTCTGGCACGTCATGCAGGAGATTGTCAAGATCGCCCAGGCCTGCGGCTACGCCGAGATCACCGAGGACGAGGCGAGACACCAGCTCGCGCGCGCGCAGGCGCAGACGGGCAGCGCCGCCGAGGCCATGCGGCTCGGCGGCGGCAGCATGCTGGCGGACGTCAAGGCCGGCCGCCCGCTCGAGGTGGAAGCGCTCGTCGGCAACGCCATCAAGATCGCCGAGCAGAAGGGCGTCGAGGCGCCGAATCTCGACGCGCTGTACGCGCTGGCCAAGGGGCTGGACAAGGGCGTGGAAAGAAGGCATAGCGTATAACAGCGGTTGGGCGAAGGGATATAAAAGAGAAAAAAGAAGAAACGAAAAGATCAAGATTTTTAGAAATGGGAAGGAGGAGTCCAAAAGAAAGGGCGGTGGCGGTGGCGGTGGCGGTGGTGGTGGTTGGGGCGGAAAAAGATATCGGAAGGAAGGTGGCATTCTCTCTCTGTCTGTGTAAAGATACCACATCTCTGTATTCCTGTACATGTGAATAAAACGGCCGGCTTTTTGTATGTAGAGACGCAAGCGTAGATACTCCGTTCAGCTTTGCTGTAGAAATCAATTTTAGTTGATTGCACGCGGGTCTTTTTTTTTTTTTTTTTCAAAAGAACGATCCCCACATGGCCACGTCCGATCCACTGAATTAGCATCTTGTTGGTGGCTGATAGCCCGCTGATCAATTGGGAAAGGTTGGTAACTGCTCTCATTCGCCGCAAATCTCGATGCCGCATGATAGGCGCAGTGGAACCCATACGTCGGCGACTTACACGGCTCCAGACTTAGCTAAAGGACTTCGACGTTCGCACCATTCGTCGCGAAAATATTGACGGATGTTAGAGAGTCGAAATGACGGTAAATATAGTTTGAGTATGAATGTAGCCATGGTTGTGAGCTACCGTCAGTTTCAAAGTTCTTTCACACCAAGCTTTCGTATATCCGCGAAGTAGTAAGTAAGAAGTTTTGCCATAGTATTGTTCACCAAACGCCAAGCTATGCTATGCAAGAGTATGTAGTCTACGTTGCGCTATAACCAAAAGGAGCGTGAACAATTCAACGCTTGTATGTATGTACAAACAAGGCGCGAATAAAGCGCAAATCGTAACCATCATCCTAAGTATGTAACCCAAACCAATCATGCCGCTATGCTCATGCGGGCGAAAAGGAATGCAACAGGCCAATCCACTGCCTTTTTATCGAAAAACCCACAAATGCTGAAAAGAACGTAGCCCAACAACCCGGGCGCAGAAAAATTAACGAATCTAATTAGCTCGACATCCACGGGGAAGTCTCGTCATCATCATCCTCTCCCTCTACCACTTCCTCCCGGCACCGGCGGACGGGCTGCCCGTACCGGTCGGCGACGCGGGCTTGTCGGAGGTCGTCGTGGCGGAGCTGCTGCCCCAGTGCGGCTTGCTGGTGGGGTTGGGCACCTCGTTGCCGGTGGAGGTCGGCTTGTTGGTGACGGTGACGGGCTTGCCGTCCTGGCCGACGCTGACGGTGACGTAGGCGGTCACGGTGGGGACGGGTATGGCGCTGCCGTTGGGGGCGAGGGTGACGGTGACGGTGGAGGCGGGCGGGCAGACGGGGTTGCTGCCGCTGCCGCCGTTGTTGTTGTTGCTACCGCCGTTGTTGTTGCTGCCGCTGCCGGTCGGGGCGGGGAAGAGGGTCGTGACGGTGGTGCAGTCGGAGACGGTGGTGTGCGGGATGTAGGTCGCGGTCAGCCAGGTGGAATAGAAGGTGCTTCCGCCCTGGTGGCCGACGGGGGTGGAGCAGGGGACGAAGGAGGTGATGGTGTCGACGATGGTGGTGGGGTAGATCTTGGTGGTGACGACGGCGGTGGTGCCGGGGGCGTACTCGGAGGTCGAGGGCTTCACGGTGGGGGCGGTGCTCGGCTTGTCGGTGGGCTTGTCGGTGGGCAGCGTCGTAGGCAGAGTGGTTGGCTTGTTCGTCGGGACGGTGGTGTTGCCGTGCGGTGCAGTGGTGGGCTTGCTCGTAGGGACGTAAGTGCCGTTCGGAGCGGTGGTTGGCTTGTCAGTCGGGGCTGTGGTGGGCTTGCCCGTGGGGACGTAGGTGCCGTTCGTGGGGGCAAGGGTCGGAGCGGTCCAGTGGCTGCATCCCGCCTTGCAAGAGGTGACTGTTATGGTCGAAGTGGTCAAGGTGGTGGTGATGTAGGTGGATCCGTGGCTGTTCGTGGCGGTCGAAGTAACCGGGCAAGTGGTGAGGGTGGTGAAAGTGGTCATGGTGGCGGTCTGAGTGGTATCGTAACCGCCAGTACCAGTGCCGGTGGGCTTGACGGAGCCGGTGCCGGATGGGAAAGAACCAGTGCCGGATGGGACGAGGCTGCTCTTGGAGGGGCTGGGGGTAGGTGTGCTGATATCGCTGGATGCAGCGGTACCCCAGGAACTGTGGCTCGACCAGGGACCGTTGACACTGGCAGCAGCAGCGCCGACGAAGGCAGTGAAGGCGATTGAAAGGCCGTGCATTATGGAGAGTGTGAATGAGAAAGATTACTAAGAGGGGATCAGGAAATTGGAGAAGCGATCGGCTCTTGAGGCTCTAACGAGTGGAGCAAAGAAAGGTTGTACAGCGAATGTCGGCTCGGGGCCTGATTAGTGTAGTGGTGATTAAGATTGAAGTGTGTTGTGATGGAGAGAAAGTAACTACGGCGTAACGGACAGAGCTATATATGAGGGATGAAGTGACAGCTGAGCGACGAGCATATTTCCAAAAATGGAACCCGTGTCATCCTGAGGGTGGTGTCCACGGTCCGGGGAACGCCGGCTAGGTGGCCGGTGAAGGTTCGGCGCATACGGACGCCATAGTCAGGGCACATGGCCGGTAGTACGAGCCTTACGAGACGCATGCGCAGTGAGCTTGAGCTGCAGGTCCGTCGAGAGGCTTGGAGAGGTAGGTGGTGTGGTGGGTGGTGGGTGGTGGGCGGTGGAGGCTGTGCTGAAAATAGAAGCGGGCGCACAGGCCATGTAACGTCGCTTCAGACTGTGCCACCACTGCCACTTCGCCTTCTCCGCTCAGCTCCGCCCCGCCCTACTCTTCCTCTTCCTCCCGCCGATCAACGTCACCATGGACTGGTCTGGCCGCTCCTCAGCCCTACGCCCGTTGACCTCGAGATGACTACTTCATGACGAACCATGGCTCACGCTGCAACGTCGCCTGTCTCCTTCTGCATACGGACGCCACGAACCGACAAAGTCACGCCCTGACAGCCGCCTCGCCTCGTCCGCATCTACTATCACATCCTTCCCCCATTTCCTGCTCGTTTGCGACTGCGACTGGGTCTGCAATTCGGCCGACCATCACGAGCCTCCATTTAGCCGGTTCGACACGTTTCTACGCCCTGTCACTGCTTACTGACACCACCTCCATCTCCATGATCTGCCCACGGATGGCAACAATCCTGCTGACTCCCGATCCCTTTCGGACTGTGGCGGAAATCCCTCTCCGTTTCCATTGATCCGTCCGCCCTCGTCATCGTTCAAAATAGAGTTCTTTGATCATGCGCTGATCTCCATGCGCTGCTGTCCCAAATTCGGCAATGCTCACATCCCGGATCCGCTCAGGCCCGCGCTAGTCCCGATCAGGGAACACTGGTCCACCAGGGTAAAATTTTACGCCCTCTTTCGCTCAACATCCCCGCTTGCTGTTGCACCTTTCGCCAACAACTTTCTTCCGCGTTTCCAATCGATATATTCCCACCGGGCGGAGCATCACCCATCAACGAGATCAATCACCTGATCTTGATGCCTGAGGTCGCTTAGCTCAGTTGGTTAGAGCGTGGTGCTAATATTGGCAGTCCTCCCAGAGGACCTACAGTTGACGCCAAGGTCGCGAGTTCGACCCTCGTAGTGACCATTATACCCTTTTCTTTTGCCCCAGCATGCTCTGGAGCAACTCCTTTTGCTTCCGGGTGCTTCAGACACTCACTCTTCTGGCCCTTTGAACCGTGGACCCAGCACTCTTTTTGCCCGCTCGACCCCCGGCCTTCTACGACTGCACCCTCGCCCGTCTGTTTGCCATGACTCCAGCAACACGAAGTGTGGCTTTTGTCGGTGAATCACCTGGCTGTATGTGCGGCCCGGTGGCCCATCCGCGATCCCGCAGCGTCACTGTCGCCAGGAACGGTCAGGAGATGCCGGAATCGATTGAAGACGTTCTGGACTTTTTCTCCTCGTCCGTCTTCGTATCGTTGGACGCATCTTATGTGGGCCATGTCTCGGACGTTTGGGCGTGTTGACGGCAGAACCGATATCAAACCACCAGCGTGGCTGCCAGCACTTACGAGAAGGAGCCGTTTTTCCCCGCCAACCGACCACTGATTCGAACGCATCTTTCAGAGCTTCGGGGGTGAAATCTAGACCAGTCGGTCAGTGAAGCATATGGGACCGAGTGCACGGGGGACGCGGTCGGAGGTCGTAGTCAGCGGTACGGATGGCTGCACGACATGTCATCCATGCAGCCGACCTCAGCCGCGGCATACGCAGGACCGCTCTTGTGGGTCGTACGAGTCTGACAGAGTTTGCAACGCTGGTGGCTTTTCTGACTAGATGCTACTTGCGGTTTCTTTGGTTCCCGGCTTGCTCCATCTATTATACCAGGGTTCTCTGTGCAGGACTCGTCCAGAGTCGTCTTGTGGCGCTTGCTGGGTAAGCACGCGCATACGGTTTGTTCGCTTCGAACGCTCATATGGGAAAACTCGATTGAAAGGTTGTCCATCAACGTATGCGTTGGAGGAGACATCTGTCTCCGTCTTGGGCCGACACCTTCCTCGGAGATGCGAAGACAACCTCCACGACCCACGAACTATCCAGAGGGACTGCCATGAACTCCAGAAGATGGAGCACATTCTCGCACATGACCGTCTCTATTCGTCCTTTGGCTTACTTAGCTTCCAGCTGTCCACAACACAGGAAGTTTTCGGCACTGACTCCCCGAACTATACCGCGCACTCCGTCCTGTAACCCGGTCCCCGAACAGCCCAAACCTAACTAGGCGAATTGGCGCCAGTAGTACCTCTCGTCAGTAGAATGCACGTCTCATCACCCCAACTCTGACATAGAAGCCTGAGCAACCGCCACACAGCAGGTGACTGAATATTTGGCGCCATACGCACGGGGGCAGTTGAATCCAATATGTGGACGCATTTGTTCACATTCGATCTCACCTTCACGTCTAGACATTAGATACAACTACCTACGTATATTAGATACAACATCTTCGACGAAACGAGATCGAGCGACCCGAACCCTTCCGCCACCCGCCGCTCCCCGGAGCATCAAGCCACCGTCCTGCCGTCCTTCCTCTTCCACCTCATCCTCCCATCCTCCCTCCTCAAAACCCTCCGATACCACCTCCGCCTCTTCCTCCCACCCGCCGCCGTCCCCGACCCGACACCCCCTTCCCACCCCGCCGCCCCCTTCGCCGCCACCACCCCCCTATCCGCCCCGTGCCGCAAAAACCCCTCCCACACCTCCTCCCCGAACTCCTCCGCCCCGCCGCCCGCCACCACCTCCTCCCACGGCGACGGCCCGCCACTTCCGCCGTAGTTCGGATCCGCGCCCCACTCCAGCAACATGCCAATCAAGCGCGCCCTGCGCTCCGCGTCATCCGCATCATCCTCCTCCACCCCCACCCCCATCCCCCCCTCATCCCCGCAAGAAGCAGAGACAGAAGACGAAACCACGGCGAAATGCAGCAACGGCGCCACCGCACCGTCGTCAACATCGTCGTCACCGTCGTCCGGCCGCCGTTTTTCGGGAGGCACCACCCACGTCCGATCCAGCCGCGCCGCGACGTACGGCAGCAGCTGCAGGCGCGCGGCGAGGGCGAGGAAGGGGCCGCCGTCGGCGGGGCGGACGTCGGCGGCGCCGCGGCACCAGCAGCGGTTTTGGTCGCAGGGCCCGGTGCGGTGGAGGAGGGTGAGGGTGGCCTGGGCGAGGGTGGCGAGGAGGGGGAGGTGGTGCTGTTGCTGTTCCTCGTTGGAGGACGTGATGTGGTGGATTGCGGAGAGGAGGAGGGTGGAGAAGGTCGGGGGTGCGGGGGCGGTTTCGGAGGAGGGGGAGGGAAGGGAGAGGGAGTGGTCGTGCCACTGGGGCGGGGAGAGGCGGGCGGATTTGAGGGCGAGGAGGGAGCCGTGGGCGAGGGCGAGGTGGGGGTCGAAGGCGGCGGCGGCGGCGGCGGCGGCGGCGGTGGACCGCGACTGCGATGCGACGAGGTGGCGCCAGACGGAGCCGCGGTGGAGGTGCTCGCGGACGGTGCGGTGGAGGTGGTTCACGGCGGATCCCGGCCCCGTCGCCGCGAGGAGGCCCTTGCAGTGGCTGTCCAGCCGGCGCCGCATCCGGTCCGCCCGCGCCTCTTCCTGCTCCTCCGTCAAGGGCTCGACCGGGTGCTCGTGGGGGAGGTGCGGGTCGTCCTCGCCGGCGAACGAGAGGCAGAGGAGGCTGAGCGGCGTCCGGGCGGCGGCGGCGGCGCGGACCATCTGGAATATCTGCGAGGCGTGCTCGGCGCGCTCGGGCTCGATGCCGTCGAGCGTTTTCTGGACCATCTGGTCCAGGTCGCCGGGCGCGCCGTCCAGACGCCGCCGGAGGTCCGAGAGCCTTTCGCCGTCGCGGAGGCCTTGGAGAAGCTGGCGGAGCATGATATCGACCCACACGAAGACACCTGCGGCCTTCTCCGCCGTTGCTTCCACCAACGCCTGCGCCTGGGTCGGAGACTGCCGGTGAAGGTGGGCGAAGTCTGTACTTTTCTCCAGCCTGGACTGCACCACCCGGACAATGTCTGGACGGTTCAGGTCCTCCAGGCGCAGGTTGGGCCCGAATCCGTAAGATCTCTTGAAATTGCCCCAGGGCCGGCTGCTCAGACAGATCTTGATGTTCGGGTTGACGGCCAACTCCTGGAAGAACGCCGCCAAGGCGTCCGGATTCTCGCCGAACTCGTCGAGGCCGTCGACGAAGAAAGCGAACCGCGTGTCGGGGTTGGACCGGATCATCCGCTCCAGCCCCTGCTGCAAGTACAGCTCCGTCATCGGAGAGTCCGGCTGCACCCCGAGCAGGCGGAACATCTCCCAGCGGTCGGGGAAGGCGCTCGCCGCGAGATGCTGGTATTGCCTCAGAGTTTGGAACAGCAGCGTCCGCACGAGGCCTTCCCGCGACCCCGAGTCGGAGCAGTAGAATCGCGCGTGGAGCAGCCTCCCGTTGCCGGCCCACTCGTGGCACAGCTCTTGAGCGGTTCGGTGGCGGCAGATGAACTTCATGAGCGTCGATTTGCCGGCGCCCGCCTTGCCGGTGATCCAGTAGAGGCGCTGGTCCGAGTCTCCCCGCAGCCAGTCGCGGAAGCTGGCCCACTGCTTTTGCTCGGGTCGAGGCTGCTGGAATATCCATTCGAACGTCTCCTCGCAAGCGTCAGGGATCCTGTCTTCCCGGCCCCGCGTGCCGTCGAAGGAGAGGACCGACAGGATGTCCGTCTCGAATTCATTACCCGAGGAGAGCGCTTGGACCCCTCCGGAGGGAATGGGATTCTCTAGAATGGCTCCGTGAATTTCCGGGTAATATTGCTTGTTCTTTTGCAGGCATTCCAAGAATCTCTGGCCGTTCCTGTGATTTTGCGCTGTTGTGCTTTGGACAAGGGGGACTTGGCTACCGAGTCGGGTTTGCTGCTCCCTGAATTGTCTGTGAGCGCGTGTTCAGAGCAAAGGAGAAGATACAAGACCTCACCTCAACGCCGAAACAATAAGAAGGATGAGCTGAGATCGCCATTTCCCAAGACGCTGCTCCAACTGTTCGATCTTGTCCGGAGTCCAAATGGATTGAAGCGCCTCCCTGAAGGTTCCAAACTTCTCCTTTTTAAAACAACGCCGGGTCCTCAACTTATGCACGGCTTGAATCAAATCTTGCGCCACAGCATCGCACTCATCGCACACGACCCGGATCTGCTTTTCTGTTTGAGAGAAAGCCTGGCCAGCTCCGCTCCCCTCGCGGGAGTCTCTCATTTCCCCATCGTGGCTTTCCAACTCTTCAGCAATAGTCCGGCTTTCTGACTCCAGCTGCAGCTCTCCAGCCTTGGACCTGCGGATCCTGCTACTCGCGGATATGAGGGCGGCAGAGAAGTCGACGAATTGTATCGACGCAGCCGCGATTCCCAGGGCGTTGAACGGATCCATGGTTTTCGCCCGGGAAGCGATTTCAGGAGAGAGAGGAAGTCGAAGTGAGAGGATCACGAAGGTAGGTAAGATGGCAAGGTAAGAAATGGGATGTTGCGGGCCTGCTAAAACTTACTTACGCGGCACATCTCCTGTTCTGCTGACGTGTTGAGCAGCGCTTCGCCCCATTCGCCGGACACAGGTAATCTTCTGTTGTTGCGGCTTGAACAGCTGGCTCCCCGTTCGATGAAAGGCACGTAGGGGCCGCCGTTTGATGGGAGCGGTGGCGGAGTGGAGACCAAGGGGGCGGCTCAGACGTGGCAGTGCTCCACTCCCCCGTTCGAACCGAACCGCCACCAGTCTTCCGGGTAAGATACGCGCGCGCTTAGCAAAGATCAACGACCCTGCCCCATCGAAAAATTATCGTGAAAAGGCTGAGCTTTCGGTATTGCCGATATTTCTTTCGTTGCATCTCACCGGCTCAACATGTCGTCCCGGCTCACCCACGACGTCCTCATCATCGGTGGTGGCCTCGCAAGTCTCTTTCTGGTACCCAGTTTCACATGCTGAAGCGCAGATCTGAAACATCAGCAGAGAAATTCTAGGTTGAAGCCTGAGATCACATCTTGGAGTTGCAGAATTAGTACATAGTCACAGCAAACCGCCACCATCAGCACGTACGACCATAGGTCGCAGAATGCAGGGCTTCCCGTCCGCTTCCTAATTAGGTAAAAGCCGTCTTTTAAATAGTCAAAGCCGTTACTTAAGCTGCGAACCGGCCGATTAGTACTCAAGTGGGTGACCATTGGGGAATCCCGGCTGTTGTACGTTTTGCAATTTTCCTTTTTGTCCGTAGAGAGAAAGAAAAGCACAGACCCCTTTCCGCTCCATGCACTACCACTCTCTTTTGTTTTGTATAAACATGCTTTGAGAGTTAAAGTGTTTGACTTTGCATTAATATATGACATCCTTTGTGGGAAATCCCAGGGCACCGCACATACGAATCACCATCGATGCGATCTCACACGATCAAGAAACACGACACCTAAGAGATCGTTTTGCGGGACAATAATGTCGATACAAAAGGGAACACTCCCTTTTATTGATATACAGCCGAAAAAGACTAAGAGAAGGAGAACCCGAAAGAAATTTTTCCCTTCCCGCATCCTCTCATTTGACTATGTTCGAATGACTTGGACATGCGAACGCTCGAACCAAACGCCGGGGTGAAAAGGAAACGGGAGATATGAAGCTCGAGTCGAAGGATGTTCGGAAAGGTGGGCGGAAATAACAATGTAGCGCAGGGTGCCTAAGGGCAGGTATCTCTCGAAGAAAAGGGGGGAGAAAAGACAGAAGAGAAGGGAAGGGGAAGGGGGGAAGAGAGCAAGCAAGAAGAGAAAGCTAACAACCGTAAGATGCTGAAACTCCCCTTTTTTCGTTCTCTCCATCAGGCCATGAAAATGAAAACCGTTAACCTCGTGAGCAAGCGCCAGCCCAAAAACTCCCATTGCAGATGAATAAGGACAGGGAAACGCCGTGACCCATGAGGCTTTCATGATACGCTATGCGCCGTCCTTACGTATGTCTGAGAAGCAGTAAACATCCGTATTCCAACCGGATACAAAAGTATGATGTCTGACGCAGTGTCCGCGGTTTGCGAACCTTCGAGCGAGTCTCTTGGTATTCGGGATAGAGTTGATCGGGTATCTGCAAGGAAATTGCAGTCAGCGGTCCATCGTGCTCTGAATAGCAGACGGCCGCTGCTGACTTTGTTAGAATCAACAGATTTCAGACCGAGATGTTCTGCTCACCTGAAGTCGGATCAACCGAAGTACTTCAACATCATCAATCAGATACCTCGGCAATGCAAATTGCTTTTGACCACTCCTGTGATCACGCGAGCCGAATGGAAGTGAATCTACTCCAGCTCAATGACTTCGGACGGGGCCGAAGGCTCTCGACGCGCTGGCGTAGAGGAAACGACCGCCCTCTTCCTATCCCCGGGCGTTGAGCTATGCGAGGCGCGGGTTTGCGAGGCACGTGTATCGTCTTCGGGCTTAGGTCTCCAATTTCCATCGCTGTCCACGATGATGGTACGCGTCTTTGTCTGGCCCATTGCAGATAGCTCCTTGCTAACGTCCATTACGAACCCATCAACGACCAGGCTTTGCGGACGTGCATCACCACTGCATATTAAACATCTCCAAACGTCCACGGGGCATGGATCGAATTGCCGTTGCTGATTGGGATGTCGGGTGTCAAGGAAGGTGTGTAGACAGAAGCATTGGCGATGAAGACACCACCTGCCTCTTACTGGAATTTTGCAGTATTGATTAGTCGTCATGGGCTCGAACATGTTTACCACGACGTTGCTGTCGACAATGGCAAGTTCGTCGTCATCTGCCGACCCGCTCAGAGTCGTCTTGATCGACTCAAGTACTTCTTCTGCGGGCACCAGTCTTTGCGTGAGACAGTCTGCCACGATTTTGTCACGATGCTGAATCCCAATGACCTCGATGGCAACAAGGAAATTCGAGATCTTTTCTTCGTTCGGACGTCTCAGTAAGGAAATCTCGAGCTGGTTCTCGCCCAGTCGAAGATAGGGCGTAATGTCGATTGGAAGGTCTTTTCCATGTTGCAGCTTCTTCCGCATCTCCAGGATGTTTCCGTTGAGAGTCAAGAACATCCCGGGAGGCCAGGATGTGATTTGTTGGATCCAGACATGCTCTTCCGCAGATGCCGACTTTGCGCAACGCAAGCGGTACATCCTAGTTCTTTCTGTCACCTTCCTGGTGGGCGTTTCGAATGGAGCAGCCACTATTGGCGGGGGCAGGCTCGCCTGATCTTCTGCGGTGATTGGAAACGTGAGCTTCTGCTGGGCCTCACCGTCTTTGAGCCTATTAGGAGGAGTTGCAAAAGCAACCACGGACTGAAACCACTGCTGCTTTGACTCTGTCTTAGGAGTGGCCTCCAGAATCGGGCTTGTGACGTGCGCCTGATGAAGCGCCGATTGAATTGGATCAGGGACTTGCGGGGGCCAGATGTGATTTGCAGGGGGAATGATCGGTTGTAACAGTTGAGGTTGAAGCTGGACCGGCGATCTCCCCATTCCATTGGTCTGTCTCGGGTCCACCTGGTGAACCCCATGACGCGTGGCCTGTGCCGTAGCCTGAGGGGAGCCAGCGTTGCTGCGGACTACCTGCTGTGCCTGTATCTGTCGCTGATTCCCCTGTGGATCATTCGAGAACGCCGGGCCTTGCTGATAGATCTGTTGCTGATACACACCAGGCGGCATTCCTGGACGAACCATTTGCCCGTTCACGGACTGAATTCCAGAGGGAGAATATTGGGGTGTCATGGGGGATTGCGGCTGTCTTTGGGACCTGTTCTGTAGCGCTGAGCTGTGGCCATGCGGTGCCATACTTAACTGCTGCTGGAGTTGATGGTTCTGGACGAAGTTCTGCCTGTTCATATTTTGTACTGATGATGCAGGGTGAGGTGACTGTAAAGTCGAAGTTGGCGTCATCACTCCATATGAGCTCATTTGTGAGCTGCCAGATCTCCCTCGGGGTATGGCAACCTGCAACGGTGGCTGAGCCATTTGCTGACCGGGCACAGTCTGCTGTTGTGCCGCTTGCACAGAGGCTTGGTGCGCAGCCACTGCGAACGGGCTGGTTTGTGCCGGCGACCGCACTTGGCCCTGAAATTGAACAGGCGAGTTGCTCAGCTGCATTGGCGGATTCTGGACTTGTTGGGACATGCGGCGTGCGCGCAGAGTTGCCTGTTCTTTTTGAGCGGCGATGAAACGCTTCTGGAGGTTGATTATCTGTCCTCGGTACCGTCTCTCCTCATCCAACTCCATTCGACCACGTTCCGGCATAGTCAGGGATTGTGATCGAATGTCTGCGAGTTGGTGCTGATGGTGTCTGAAAGCACCTTCGGCGCTAGTGAAGAACTCGATTTGAGGAGGTGTATTGGGCTCGGGAAAATCGCAAAGACGTCGCAAGATTGCCCTGTGGAAAATGGACTGAAAAATGGGGGAATGCACACCCAATTCCTTTCCAATCTCCACGGCGGTTGGCGGGAGCTTTTTGGCAAAGCAAAGCTTTTGCAGATTGTCCCATCCATTCTCGTGGGCTCGAGCGATGAACTCTCTGAAGAGCGTTATCTGCTTCTCGTAATCCTGTGGATATTGCTGCATCATAACTTGGATGTGGACAGGAAAGACCGCAAAATAGCGAAGCCATTCCATCGAGACTTCTCTGGTCTGCACTAAGTGATTCAGAAGATCCAGAGACTTTATTGCCACATGACTTTTGGCAATCTCCTCTGGTAAGGGAGAAGCGCTGGCTCTCAAGCACATGAGCTGGTGGAAATATATGTAGTCGCAGTCTCTTCTCTCAATGGCATCACGAATGAGGTCAACTCTGACGCTTTCAACGGCAGACAAGCCTCTTCCATCGGTATAAACTGAAGGCAGGGTCTGCAATTGCCGCATGCAGACTTCAGGCGTGAGGCACGATGGGGCTGCTGTGTGAGAAGCTAAGTGAGGCTCAGGATCCCGCGCAGATGTAGCAGGTGCATATGTCGAGGTAACATGCGCCGACGCATTGGTCTCGGGGATTTGCAAGCTTCTGGGCTCCGGTGCTGAGGGGCGTCGAAAAGCCTCCTCTCGAGAGGCGTTGGCCACGCCATCTTCTTGCTCGAGCGAGGTTTGCATGACCGCCGGAACGGATGTGCTCGTGTTGTTCTCGGCCGAAGCTAGTGACGTGCTCCGCCTCTGAGCAGGTGCTACGCCGACGTCCAAGCGATTGTCTGTCCGGCTTCCGTCCTCGTCCTCGTCCTCATCGCCCAAGCTTACGATGGACGTCGCTCGTGCTTGATTCACGACGGGGTCTTTGTTTGGGGCCGGCGGGTGAACGGCCGGGTCTTCGCTCGGGGCGGGCGAGGGAAGGATGTTGGTTCCGGAGCTGCTGGTGGCGCGGGACATTTGGGAGGCAACGACGTTGGGGAGTGCGGGAGAGGCAGGATTCGACGAAGCATTATGGATGGCGACGGTGGGACCCTGCAGCGGGAGAGGCGCGGCGGTAGCGCAAGGGAGGTTCGGCGAGGCGGAGCTGGAGGGCGGGTTGACGGCGGGCTTCGATGGCCGCCTGGGGGGGTCCAGTTCTCTCGGAGCGGGTCTCTTGCGCGAAGGCACCAGCGGCGAGGCGTTGACCTGCGGCTGGCCGGTTGTCAGCCAGGACGGCATGCGCCTACCGCCAAGAAAGGCATTTGCGGTCGAATTGGAGGTCTGATGCTCGCGCAGAGCAGGGTCGCGCGGCCTCATGGCGTGGCGCTCGCGGGATCTGAGCAAGACAGGTGGGCAGCGTGGTGTTTGAACTTGAACATGGCAGAAGGCGGTGGTCAAACGGGTGTTTGCTGTCTGCCCCAAAGGGCGCACGGTGCACCGGGCCCGGATTGGGAAGGATGCAGATGAAAGCAAGACTTGGGACTCTGGGCGGGGCTGTGAGGTGAGCGCGCTCGTCTCGCAGGCCAGCGGCGATGCGATGTGAGCTGTCTGCCAGTAAGCGCGACCTGGCTCCGGATGCAGCGCCACTGCAACGGGGGCCACAAAGGACTTAAATTTCAAACCGCGAGATGGGGCGCGCGCCGCACCGCGCCGCGCCGCAGTGTGCGACGGGTCACCTGTGAGAGGCGCGCGCGACGAGAGGCGGCGCGAAGCTGGAGAGACCCTGTTGGACTGGTGAGTGCTGGCCGCCAGAGGGAGATCCGCGCGTGCCTGCGGCTATGGGACCGCTACCGCTGCCATGCTGGGATCTCTGGCGCCCGCGCCCGCTGCTCGCAACCCATCACCAGCCGGTTCATATTGCGCCGTACGAGCCTCTGATCGCGCGCCCGACCCTGCGTTGCGCTCGCCTGCTGCCGCCGCCTGTGCTCTCTGCCCTCTCGCCGAACAGCGCTCCGCCTGCGCCCTCCATGGAGCGATCGCGCATGTGATTGGCCGGCGCCGCTGCATACTATTAACCCAGACGGGGCCCCGAAATTGAGCTTCTCCATACCTACCTGCCAGCAAGCCGCCACTCCCGTCTGCTGAGCTCGCGAGCCTCCATCGGCCTGGTACGACTCAGTCTCCGGCCAGCCCACGCGCGATGCTCTTTGCAAGCGCTGCCATGTGGTGATCCCCAGCTGCAGCAATCACCCCGACCACCAAGCCGTCGACCGACCCGCGCCCCCGCAGCCGCCGCGACTGCACACCATGGCGGCGCGTTCCAATATGGACCAGGCGCAGCCTGGCGACACCCTCCTGGTCATCCGTAAGTCGCCGCATGCGCCGCCCGCCGTGCGCGTCGCGACAGCCTCCGCGCCCGCCCGTGGCCGCCTGCTGATATGTCCTGAGCCACGCAGACGAGTTCAACGCGCGCAGCCCCGACGAATTGAGCCTCAAGCGCGGCGACCGCATCGAGCTCATCGAGCGCGATGACGACTTTGGCGATGGCTGGTTCCTGGGCCGCCATCTTCACAACGGGCACACCGGCCTCTTTCCAGAGGGTACGTCAGCTCTCCCTTTCCGCTCGCGGAGGAATGGCTAACTGAGCTAGTCCAGTCTACACACAGCTTGCCCCGCAGCCTACCTTTACCTCTGTCCTGAATACCCGCCCTGGCGTTGCCTACACCACTAGTCCTACCTCGACCACCGGCCCCTCGTTCGCAAGCCTCGATGCCGCCCGACCGCCCGACAACGACCAGCCGCAGCCAACGCCGCCGCCGTCCGATTCCCTCTCCGCCGGTCCTCATCCCGCAGGCCCTCAGCGCTCTGCGACTGCACCAATGGCGCTCTCTGCGGTCGCCACAATGAATAGCAGCCAGCGGGCGCTGTCAGGAGAGCAGAGGAGCCCCGTCATGAACGAAACCCTTAGCGTTATCGACGAGCACTTGACCGATATCAACACCCCGCGCAGCAGCCTGCTGCGAGACCTCCGCACCAACACCGATAGCGGAAGCGAGTACAGTAGTCATGTGGAGCACCGATTGTCGTACATTAACGGCCAGGAGACGGACGAGGAGGAGAACGGATTACACACATTGCAAGAGGTTAGGCACTGGACGCCGCTCCAGGTTGCCGAGTGGCTGGAGGATGTTGGTGTGGACAGGCGTCACTGCGACGTTTTCAAGGATCAGGAAATATCTGGGGAAGTCTTGCTGGGCATGGATCAGGCATCGGTCTTCATGAAGGAATTCGATCTCGGCGCCATCGGCCCACGTCTAAAGATCTGGCAAAAGATCAAGGCTATTCAGCAAGAGGTAACTGATGCGGTGCGTAACTCTCAGGGTATGCAGGATTATTCTGGGTCGGAACAGGGCTCGAACGCAGGCTCCATTCGCCATCGCAGCACATCGATTGGAACAGTACTTCCCCGTATCCCAAGTTTGATGGATTCCAATGGCGGCAGACCATCGAGTCGACAGCAGGTAAACAGAGGAAGTACGCAGCAAGGAATAGGATCTGTACCCGGCACTCCAGGCACTCCCCGAAACGACGCCAGGCGTCCGTCTGCGGCGTCTGTGAGAGAAATGAACCATCACCGCAGGCATTCTTCGGTCGAGTTTGCACACATGCCGGCGACTCCAACCACCCCGAGCAATGTGCACGTAACTCAGGCAACGCCGACCACACACAAGAAGCAACCTTCGTTTGATCGGAACTGGACAATGGGGGAACCCAATGGGCGGCCAACTTCTGCAGCGCAAACGCGGCCTGAGACTCCCACTGAAGGCAGTCCACGTGGCGTAGGTCTGAAAGTGGTAACGCCCGACCTCGACCGCGGCTATTTCTCAGGCGGAGAGGTTGAAAATCGCAAACAGAGAAATGTCCTGCGCAAGGGACAACATAGTCCAAGCCATTCCCGGACGTCGAGCTCTGGGAAAGATGGAAGGCGCCTGTCAGCATTCAAACGCCACAGCAGAATTGGAAGCAGCGACTCGATGCGGGACATTTCCGAACCTACCGCTCTCGCTTCTTTCTACAGCCCGGGCGCAAAACGCAGCCAGAGCGCTCGCACAGCCAGTGGACCTGAACTGCGGAGCTCACCTATAGCCATCAGCAAGGAACGATCTGCGACGGTCACGAAACTCGATTACGGAACGCCGAGTATCGACGCCATTGCTTCGTCGCCAAACCTGGTGGAGAGCAGTGAGGAAACGGGTGGACGCGCTTCGCCGCCGCCCGCCATTCAACGGCACCCGAAGCCGCGGGCAACGGGCCTTCGAGCCATTTCCGACGCCCTGGCAGGAACCCTGGGCGGAACCAAAAATCCTCCACTCTCTCCCAACAAGGACTCCGCCATGAATTCTCCTGCCCGGACTGGATCCAGCACGCCGTCTCAGACTTCGAAGAGCTTCGATTCGGGGGAGGCGCCGCCGGACGTTCTTCGCAGCGCAACTGGCAATTCGATGAATTCTAGCACCGCTAGCAGCGCACCAAAGAAGAAGACGAAGAAGGAGACGAGCGCGTACCAGAGGGGTTTGGAGAACAGGCCGCCGTCGGAGACGATACCGGGGTCTGACTACAATGGATGGATGAAGAAGAGATCGTCGAACATGATGACAACGTGGAAGACGAGGCTGTTCGTGCTCAGAGGTCGACGTCTATCGTATTACTATTCCGAGTTCGACACGGCGGAGAAGGGCCTGATCGATATTTCGGGTCATCGTGTGCTGCCAGCTAACAACGAACGCATGACCGGTCTTCATGCGACGATAACTGGTGCCAAGTCATCACCAACATCTCCTCACAACGCAACCTTGACCACGTCAGCGCAAACGGATGCGGCGAACGAAATCGACATCAAGGAGGACCCGTCGGGCATGTTCATCTTCAAGCTAGTGCCGCCTCGTGCCGGATTGTCGAAAGCCGTCAACTTCACCAAGCCGACGGTCCATTACTTCGCAGTGGATAACCTTCAGCAGGGGCGTCTTTGGATGGCGGCACTCATGAAAGCCACGATTGATCGCGACGAGAGCAAGGAGGTCATCAGCACATACCAGCAAAAGACGATCTCGCTCGCCAAGGCACGGGAGATGCAGCAACGACCCCCGGCGCTGATGGGAGAGGACGAGGACGATGAGAATGTCAATCCCAACAAGATCGACGAAGAAGATGAGGAAAGGGGCTTGGCTATATCTGGGCTGGAGGACGAGAAGGGCGACGGCGAGTCGGCTGACGACCCGAAGCGATCAGGCAGCGTCGGGGCCAGCGAGGCTGCAAGTGCGGCAGCTGCATCGGTGGATAGTGAGGCTGCGAGTAAAGAGTGAGGGATGCCAGCGTTCGCGTGCTCATTGGTAGAGAATCACCCTGCTCGATGAAAGCAAGGTTTGCTTATTTCTCTTTTTTCTTTTACACACCACTCGGCCTGTTTTTTCTTTCGGATATCTTGGGTCAGCAGGGGGACAGTACTTCAAGGGTGGTCCCTGTGTGGGTTTTCTTCAGGGCCTGATGCTTGGCTGCATCAAGCCGTTCGGCGACGGGCGAGACATTTCCCTTGTTCCTTTTTCCTTTTGGTACTGCACTGGGTTATAGTCCGTTTTTCTATTAGCATATCTGGACGACGGTTATGAACGTTGGCCTACGGGTTGATTTGGTGGTATAGGATCGAGTACCCCTGGAAGCTCCGAAGTACGTACGGTGCTCATATCTCTTTGCTCTCTTCTCCAGCCTTTGCTCCCTTTCCTTTATCTTTTTTCTTTACTACCTCTCCGAATCCGAAAAGCGGACGCGCAGATTTCCTTGTAGTGTTTAGTCAGGTTCTTCAGCCGTATAGGTACCCTTCCGTTGGAGCATAATACAGAGCGGCTGTCTATTTTGTGTGTGTCAGACTGTCCCTCGCGATGGCGTGAGTGAAGCCAGAAGGGGTAGGCAGGGAGTTGTGCAATCGACGTCGGCCGAGAGGGATGTTCGAGGGCGAGCTTGGCGGTGGTGGTTTTGAAAAAAGTACCGTGTCACATTCTCTCTTCACGTCACGTCAACATGCAGCAGTGGCTGTGGGCGCGACGGATTTTCGACGGCGGGAAATAAGCAGACGAGGATCCGGGTCGGTGGGTGAGAGTTCGTTCAACACGAGGTTCGACGCGTACCTTGTTCGGGATCCGCTCTTCGGCATGCAGGCCCCTGGCGAGCAGGACGGGCAGCGGAAGAACAGGGTTGCGGGGAGGGAGGGAGGGAGGGACAGAAGATACGTCAATGGGCGCATAAGGCTTATGTGGAGGGATGCTGCGGCTAACCGCTTGCCGAGGAGGGTGCATTAGCTGGGGGGGGCTCGCCGCGGCACGTTATCGCGGAGCAGGGCTCGCTGACCGGTATAAATAAATAAACTTGCATCGGTGCAGACTGCATGCGCGGGGATCGAGAGGAGGAATGGAAAGCAGCAGCCATCGGCATGGCATCATCATCATCGGAACGGTGCTGTGGCTTGCCCCTTCCGCTTTCTGGCTCTGGCACAGAGATCGCATCGGCGGGCATCATCGCTCCTGCCTGCACCTGCACCTGCACCCGCACCCGCTCCCATCCCACCACCACGCATGCGCCCTCACGCACACGACACTCGCCCCCGGCCACCGAGCTGCTGCAGGGTCCCTGAGCTCCGGCGCGGTCTAGTTCTTTCCGTCCCCTTCGCCTTTGACGTCCAGCCCACCCATTTTTCGACCGCGCCATTCTACTTTGCTGCCGCCCCGAGAATGAGCCAGTCGATTCCGCCTCGCCTCGACTTGACCCTGCTGCACGCTGCATATGCACCTAGGCCAATCTCGTCACCGAAGCGTCAACAACCTAGGTACCGTGGAGTCGTTCATCGTTCGTTTTTCGCCCCCAGTCGCAGTCCCGCTCACTGCTCAGCGCCCGCGGTCCAGAGCCCAGCCGAGTCGTTCGCCGTCGCGATCTACTCCGCTCTTTCCTCACCAACCGTCTTTGATTTTCCCAACTCTGCCAGAGAACTCCACCGGCCGACGGGGCCCCCCCTCATGCAGGCGTACGTCACAGCAATGGTGTCAATCCGGCAATTGGGGAGGAAATCGCCTCGGATGACGCCTGCGCGCCTCTTTTTTTTACCATTTTGTCTCAGAGCCGCATGGCAGTGATGGACGTTGCGTAAGCAATGGCAGGGCAATGGCAAAAAAAGTTGCAGAAAAGGGCAATTGGCATCGACGATTCGCCAAAGAAAAAAGTCGACGGGAGCTTTTCTCGGCAAGCCGACCAGCCATTGGTTTCGCACGATGATGTGCATGCAGCAAGCAGCCAAAGCGAGGTCATATGCATGCAGATGCAGATGCCAGTCGGCGGAAGCGGGCGGTCTCGCCCATGCACGAAGAAAATAATCGGGCTTGCAGAAAAGAAACAGCCAAAAACCACAAAATGTGATAGAAAAGCTCCATATGCTGCAATGGGCGGAACCTCCTCGTATGGCTTTCAATCACATACCCCATCAGTCAGTAGCTGCCGCAGCACAACATGTATGTACATACATACATGAAACTGCAAGGAATTGGGGCGCCGGCACAAGCACGAGATACAGTAGCCCCCCCCCCCCCCCCCCCCCAGCCATCCAGCCAAGCCAGTCAGCCAGAAGCAGACGACTACGACGGGGTAGCTTGCCTGTTACAACGGCGACAGAGGCAAGCAAACCGGGAAGTGAGAAAATGCAGGGCTGAGGGAGGCAAACACGCGGATGGGGGACCCACATCACCTCGTCGGTCATCCTCTTCACATCACGCCAGCAAGCAAGGAGAGAGAAAATGGTGAGGGAAGAAAAACGTCAGCCCCCGAGATCTGCACGCGCTTCGTTCCTTCCTACATATCGTCATCGTCGCAGGTGCGGCAAGAAACCCTTCTGCACGGACGTGCTGCACACGCAACCCATGTACTCGGCACCACGAGCTTCATATAGTGAGTGCACGCGACGCATGGTGAGTGAAGAAAGTGGAGTGTGAGTGGCGTGGGGGAGGAAAAAAAGCAACACCACGCCAACACCACTAAAAACCGTGAACGCGGTATAATTGGCCTCACCAGCACAATGGGAACGGGAAAAGCACGCAAGAAAAAGAAAAAAAGAAAACAAGGCCACGGTACGCGTCGCTCCGGGCCGCACGGCTGGACGCAAGTATGGGAAAAAGAGAACATGGTTGAACTGCACGTTTTGGCCGTTTTGGCGACCGCATCCCGTTCGTCGTCTAACCTTCTACTTCTGCACTCCCTGCAGAGCTCTCACGTTCCCCCCCCCCCCCCCCCCCCCCCCCCCCCCCCCCCCCCCCCCCGCCCCTCCCTCCCCCCCCCCCCCCCCCCCCCCCCCCCCGGCCCATCTTTCGCCGCCAGCTACGTCCGCATGAAATGTCGTCATTTAATCTACACTTTCGCTTTCTCTTTCGGCGCCTCGCCATTTTTCAGGTACAGCAGGGCCGGTCGCCGAAGAGTCGCCCTTCCCTGTGGTCACGGAGACGCCTCCGCACCACCCCGCTCATCAACTACTACTTTGTCAGCCAAGCTACAATTATACCTCTCACCTGCAAGTTGCTTGTCATGCGTTTTGCTCCCATTCGACCTGGCCAGCGTCCGTTATTGGTCTCTGATTCAAGTCGGCAAACCGGGGTGTCTGTCATCAATGGCCGAAGCGAGGAGGGAGCCGATACGGTACCTAGGCAGGCTTTTCGCTGCGCATTGCCCCGAGGCGCCGTCCAGACCATGCGAAGTCAGTGCGGTAGCTTCGAACGCCGACCCCGTCTACGGAGATGCCGTTCCAATGGGCCAGTAGGAGTTTGTGGAGGGAGGAGCTTGGGACCCTTTACCCCGCCCCACGGGGCCGGAACAGCACGGTGCGAAGGAGGGGGAGGGGCAGGGAGGGAGAGCTCTTGTAAACGCAGAAAGATGGCCGACTTGATTATTTTTTTTTCCTTTTTGCTTCTTCTCGAGATTGATACACGGAGAGACGATCAAACGCCTTCCCCCCCTCTTCCAAACCTCTTGTTTTTGCTCATTGCTGTTTCATCGTAGACTATATTTTTCTTCTTCTCATAGGCAGACCCTTTCCCCAGACCCCGCGCGCGCCAGCTCCCGCGTCCCGTCATTGACCCCGCCATCATCATCCCCGTCCAAAAAAAAAAAATCCAAGGCGCCCACCAACGAACACGATCCCAGCAACCGGCCTTCGAGAAACCCAACCGCAAAATACGCAATGGCAACCACCACCACGCCTCCCGCCGTGCAACTCCTCGCCAACAAGGTCGCCGCCATCACCGGCGGCGTGACGGGCATCGGCCGCGCCATCGCGCTCGAGTACCTGCGCCAGGGCGCGCACGTCGCCGTCAACCACCTGGGCGACGACGCGTCGACGGCGCAGTTCGAGGCGATGCTGAAGGAATCGTCCGAGGGCAACATCAACGAAACGAGGCTCATCGCCGTGCCCGGGGACATCTCGAAGCCGGAGACGGCGAGGCGGCTGGTGGAGAGGACGGTGGAGGAGTTTGGGCGGTTGGACGTGTTCGTGAGCAATGCGGGGGTGTGTCGGTTCGCGGATTTCTTGGAGTGAGTGTTGCCTCCTCCGTTGCCAAACTCGTTCACGTCATCCTCGTTTCAAGAAGACGAAAAGCGAGAGAGAGAGAGAGAGAGACCAAAACAGCTGACGACAAACAACCACCTCCGCAACCCGCAGCCTCGACACCGAACACTGGGAATTCACCCTCAACACCAACCTCGGCGGCGCCTTCCACGCCACGCAGGCCGCGGCGCGGCAGATGGCCGCCCAGGGCCACGGCGGCTCCATCATCGGCATCTCGTCCATCTCGGCGCTGGTGGGCGGCGGGCGGCAGGCGCACTACACGCCCACCAAGGCCGGCGTGCTCAGCCTGATGCAGTCGTGCGCGTGCGCGCTGGGCCCGCACGGCATCCGCTGCAACGCGCTGCTGCCGGGGACGATCAGGACCCAGCTGAACGAGGCGGACCTGAGGGATCCGGAGAAGAAGAGGTACATGGAGGGGCGCATCCCGCTGGGGCGGACGGGCGAGCCGGCGGATTTGGCGGGGCCGGCGGTGTTTTTGGCGAGCGATCTGAGCGGTTATGTGGTGAGTAGTAGTCGTTCTCCCAATTGGTTCGGTCGTCCCGGACGCTGGATGTGGTGGTTGCTGACTGATGGTGATCGAACAGAATGGCTCGCAGTTGCTCGTGGATGGGGGGTTGTTTGTGAATCTTCAGTAGTAGGGGCGTGTATACGTTATCAAAGAAAATATCCGATTCTAGTATCGTCGTCTTCGTCGTAATGATCATAAAGTGAAGAGAGCAATGAACATCAAGTCTATCTACCCCGTGATACGCAAACAAAAAAAGAACGAAGCGGATAGATAAAAGCCAGGCAAGTCACTCACGCCTCCTCCACCCCCTTCTCCGCCGTCGTCGTCGTAGTCGTCGTCGTAGTCGTCGTCGTCGTCGTCCTCGGAGGCTTCAACCGATACGCCTCGACGGCCGTCCCGTACCACACGCGGTCCCTCTGCTCGTCCGTCAACCCGTACGCGTCCAGGATGCGCTCCACGGCGGCGACCCACCCCCTCCACGCCAGCCGCTCGCCGCCCCCGGCCGCGCCCACGTTGCACACGGGCCAGTCGCTGCCGAACATGATGCGCTCGGGCGGGAAGGCGGCGAAGAGAACGTCGAGCCAGGGCCGCATGCGGTCGAGGACCTGGTCCGGCGTCCAGGGACCGCCGCTCGACGGGTCGCCGCCCAGCTCGGAGAAGGCGCCGGAGAGCTTCATGTAGGTGTGCGGGGAGCGGGCGGCGCGGCGGATGGCGGCGCTCCAGCGGGAGAAGGCGGAGAGCTGGGCGGGCGTGGCGGGGGTTTGGTGCATGTCGGGTTTGCAGAGGTGGTCTGGGGGAGGAGGGAGTGGTGGTTGGTCAGCTGCTGTCCGTCCGTCCGTCCGTCCGTCCGTCATCACTCATCCATCCATCACTCTCACCCTGCCCTCACGACGTCCTCACCACCACCACCACGAAAAAAAAAAAGAGAGAAAGAAAAAGGGGGAAAGAGGGAGAGCACACTCACTCAACACGAACCTCACCGCCGCCCCGTCGCCCTCCCCATCCTCCCCCACCCCCTCGTTCACCCTCTCGCACGCCTCCACCGCCCTCTCCACCTGCCACACCCCCACCCCCCTCGCGTCCACGCCGACGTCGAAACACCACCCCCCCTCCCGCCCAACCACCTCCCTCAACCCCGCCACCCACCCCTCCCCGCCGACCACCGCCTCGAACGCCCCCTCGTCCCCGACCCCCTGCAGCAGGAACCGCCACCCCACGACCCGCCCCCACGCCTCCTCCCCCGCCGCCTCCCGCGCCGCCGCGAGGTACCGCCGCACCTCGCCGACGCCGCCCGCGGCGTCGACCGGCAGCCACGGGACGAGGCCCCACAGGACGTCGCCGTCGCCGGGGCGGAAGGCTTCGCCGGGGAGCGGGCGGCCGGCGACGAGCCGGCGCAGCCAGCGGAGCTCGGCGAGGGGTTGGGCGGCGCGGGTGAGGATGTCTGGGGAACTGGGGGGCCCGAGGGTGCGGTCGGTTTCGATGTAGATGGCGCCGCGGACGGGGGAGGGGGGTGGGGAGGAGGAGGAGGAGTGGGAGGAGGAGGGTTGGGGGGAGGGTGTGGATGAGGACGAGGACGAGGACGAGGATACGGCGGCGAAGTAGTCGGGGAGGGAGTGTTGCTTCGTGAGGGGCCCGTCCGGGGTCATCCACGCGTGGCCGGCCGGGTTGGTCGAGGAGTGCGGCCAGAGGTGGATGTGGGAGTCGAGGATGCGGGGTGGTGGGGGCATGATTGGTTGGTTGGTTGGTGGTCGGATCGTTGTGGTTCAATCAATTTAATTGGAGGGAGAGAGAGAGAGAGATTTTTCTTTTCATTGTTTTTCTAAAGGATTGGTCGAGGGGCGCTTTTCGGGTGCGGGATATTCACGGAGGATTTGGATGGTGATTGATGGAGAGTGCGTGGAGGGGACGACGACGGGCTTTGGAGAATGTGGAGGTGAGGATAGGCTAAATGGGAAAAAAAAGACCAAGAGCTGGAAAGTCACATGTGCGCACGCAGGGGTTGGAAATCCGGGGCAATCTTAACACGAGCCTTCACTTGTCAGCAACACCGGCAGGACAGCGGGCAGTAGGAAGTCAAGAAGAAGAAGGCCGAGGGGAGGCGTTCGTCCGGCAGCAGGAAGGGGCGTCGGAGGCTTTTGCAACGACCAGGACAGCAAGGTATTGCCGAGAGAAGGGACGCTCTGGCAAGCGAACCCCGAGCTACCCCTCCACGTCCACGTCCCAAGTCTTTTGCTTGCCCTGCCTAAGCTTCACAACTGCCGTCTCGTCTCCACTGCCGGATAACGCACCCACATGGCGTAACCAAGTCGCTGCAAAAGATTCGGGCCTCCCTCCATCCTGCGTTCTGGACCCCCCAAAAGGTCATCCCACGCGCCGGCGTGGACGGCGGGGATACCTTCGTGTCAAAACGGGGCTGGCCGGAAAAAGCTTCCCTCTCGCAGCCACGAAGCGAGCCAATGGTGGGGTAAGCGAAAAAAAGGGCTGGGAAAAGGGAAGAGCCCCCAGCCCAAGACAAGATGACGTAGCGGGCAGGATGCCTGAGCCAAAAGAGGGCAGAGAGAAAAGAGTGGGAAAAAAGGGACGAAAGAGAGATGCTAGAGAGAGAAGAGAGAGGCGCGGAAGAGCGCTTGGTGGTGGCAGGGTCCCACAAATGCCAAAGCGGGGCGAGCGAGCACCGGAAAGCCCCAGCCCAAGTCCAAGCCCAAGCCCAAGCCCACACAAAACGAAAAAAACCGCTTACTCGCCCCCAGCAAGAGCAAGGAAGAGGGAGAAACAAGCGTCGGATATAACGCGGCCGGAGCCAACTCCTTGTTGCTCTTGCGTTATGTTATACACACGACTCGCCAATCTGCACCGGGGGGTGGGCGAATCGAAGCGCCACATCGAGACCACCTACTGCCTAGACGGGTAAGCGAAAGAGATGAGCTACATAGACAGCCTCAGCCAGCCAGCCAGCCAGCCCCCCGAAAGATAGGCGGAACGGTGTGTGGGTTGGCATTTGGACGCCAGCGCTAGCCAGCCCCATGTGGAACTAACGCAAGTCATGCTCCAATCGCTCAATCTAACCGCGTCCGACGCATCGATTTGAATAAAATCGCGGGTGCGCTTTTTGGGGGCCGAATCGAAGGGAGGGGACGGGAAAGCCAGCAGATGTCGATTTCCCTCCGATCCTACTTTTCGCCCATTCTCCCCTTCCTCGGCGCTATGCGAACGGGTCTAGTCTGGTAGTGTCGTCGTCGTCGTCGTCGTTGTTGCCCTCGTGCCCTTGCTGCCCCCCCATCAATCAATCAATCAATCAATCAAACCCTCCACCGACGCGCCGGCTTCCGATCGAGATTGCACTTAGGTCGCCGAAAGAACGACCTATGGCAAAGATGAGAAAAAAAGAGTGGAGTATGCAAACGAGAGAGAAAACGGAAAAGAGCGAAGCAGCAGCAGCAGCAGCAGAGAGCAGAGAGCAGATGCCGAACCCGCCCTCCCCCCGTGATCACGACATGCACCCGCTGGCGCCCGCGCGCTCGGCGCCTAGGTCCGCTCGGCCTCTCCGCCGCCGCCGCCGCCGCCGCCCCGCTCGTGTCATCGTTTTTTGGCCCCCCCTCCGAACGAAGATAGCTCGCTGCTGACTTGCACCGAGCTGGTCTGGGGGATTGGGGAGGGAGGGGAGGGGAGGGGAGGGGAACGGCTCCCCCCCATCCCATTTTCCGGGTTCTTTCCCCTCGTTTTCGCAATCCCGTCCTTGGAGAAACGCCTGGCTTGCGAATGTCGATGCTCGCGCACACACGCGCGGCTAACCTGCCTTGAGTTGCCGACGATCAAGAGAAGATTTATTGTCACGAGGAAAATCGACGACGACGACAAAGCCTGGCGAACAAGGACGGCGAATGTCTGCCAATGAATAAGTTGTTCGATCGCGGGGCAAGGAGACGCGGGGCGGATTTTCTCCACGTCTTCCATCTCTTGAAGCCTTTGTTACCATCGCCGCTCGTCCTTCAGAGCTCCGACCAACGCAGGCAAGTTCGGTTTGTTTGTTTTGTATTCTCTCTTCGGAAGCGGGCCGATAGAAACGCTCATCAACCCATCATCATCATGGTCGTCTCTCCTCCCCCCCCCCCCCAAGGGCATCTACGTGCCTGTAAGTGCCGTATACCGAGCAGAAGCACGCACGACATACCACGACGATTTAAGCTTAATAGCATCATGCTTTCACACAGACCCCTGCAACCATCATCCGCTAACGGTCCAACGACAACCACCACGCCAAAAAAAAAAAAAAGCAGGTCCCTACCTTCTTCGCCTTCAAAACCGCCGCCGCCGCTTGACGGAAAACGGGTATACCGACGATTTGCCCCCATCGTCGCTGATCGGGAGTCCGATTCCTATACCTGTGTGAGTGATCATTTTTTTTTTCTTCGTTCCCTCTCAGAAAAAGCATTATCCGCCAGCAAAGATATACGCGAACGAAAGAGGAAGGGAGGTTTCGAGGCAAAAAGAGCGGAGGCGCGAGGTCCGTCCTGCCATGCGTGTGTTATTTGGAAAAGACGGGGCCCGGAAGTAGAAGTGGACGACGTTTCGGGACGTTTTCTGACGTCGTGAAGAAAAATGTGCCGATCTTCCTTTCCCGGACGGATATCTTCCCTCCGGGACATGTTCTGCAAATGTATCTGCACGCCCGAACGCGTGCGTTCCTGCAGCAAAGGGCTGGCCAGACTGGACCCCCGGAAGCCGGGGGGCACCGTCGTCTTGGGGAAATAAACGATCCAGTGAACGTCCACGGGGAACTGAAGGTATCCGTCCGGGTGGGATGGGGGGGACAGGAGACCGACTTTCGCCCCCCCCCCCCCCCCC